>JAVHZZ010000212.1:0-151000 GCA_036250195.1 Mixophyes australis | reverse complement strand
TTCATTTTATGATTCATAATTCATGATTCATTTCATGATTCAATTCATGATTCATGATCCATGATTTAATTCATGATTCATAATTCATGATTCATTTCATGATTCAATTCATGATTCATGATCCATGATTCAATTCATGATTCATGATTCATGATTCAATTAATGATTCAAGATTCGATTCATGATTTATGATTCAAATCATGATTCATGATTCATGATTCAATTCATGATTTAATTCATGATTCGATTTATGATTCATGATTCATGATTCATGATTTAATTCATGATTCAATTCATGATTCATTATTCATGATTCATGATTCGATTCATGATTCATGATTCATGATTCATGATTTAATTCATGATTCATGAATCAATTAATGATTCATGATTCAAGATTCGATTCATGATTCATGATTCAATTCATGATTCAATTCATGATTCGATTTATGATTCATGATTCATGATTCATGATTCGATTCATGATTCATGATTCATGATTCATGATTCGATTCATGATTCATGATTCAATTCATGATTCATGATTCAATTCATGATTCATGAATCATGATTCAATTCATGATTCATGTTTCAATTCATGATTCAATTTATGATTCATGATTCATGATTCAATTTGTGATTCATTATTTAATTAATGATTCATGATTCAAGATTCGATTCATGATTCATGATTCATGATTCATGATTTAATTCATGATTCATGATTCATGATTCATGATTCGAGTCATGATTCATGATTCATGATTCAATTCATGATTCATGATTCATGATTCAATTCATGATTCATGTTTCAATTCATGATTCAATTCATGATTCAATTCATGATTCATTTCATGAATCATGATTCATGATTCAATTCATGATTCATGATTCGATTCATGATTTATTATTAATGATTCATGATTCAATTCATGATTCATGATTCAAATTATGATTCATGATTCAATTCATGATCTGATTCATGATTCGATTCATGATTCATGATTCAATTCATGATTCACTTCATGATTCATGATTCAATTCATGATTCATGATTCAATTCATGATTCATGATTCATTACATGATTCATTTCATGATTCATGATTCATGATTCAATTCATGATTCATGATTCAATTCATGATTCATGTTTGAATTCATGATTCATTTCATGATTCATGATTCAATTCATGATTCATGATTCAATTCATGATTCATTTCATGATTCTTGATTTATGATTCAATTCATGATTCCCTATTCATGATTCATGATTCAATTCGTGATTCATGATTCAATTCATGATTCATGATTCATTTCATGATTCATTTCACGATTTATGATTTAATTCATGATTCAATTCATGATTCGATTTATGATTCATGATTCATGATTCATGATTCGATTCATGATTCATGATTCAATTCATGATTCATGATTCATGATTCAATTCATGATTCATGAATCATGATTCAATTCATGATTCATGTTTCAATTCATGATTCAATTCATGATTCAATTTATGATTCATGATTCATGATTCAATTTGTGATTCATTATTTAATTAATGATTCATGATTTAATTCATGATTCATGATTCATGATTCATGATTCGAGTCATGATTCATGATTCATGATTCAATTCATGATTCATGATTCATGATTCAATTCATGATTCATATTTCAATTCATGATTCAATTCATGATTCAATTCATGATTCATTTCATGAATCATGATTCATGATTCAATTCATGATTCATGATTCGATTCATGATTTATTATTAATGATTCATGATTCAATTCATGATTCATGATTCAAATTATGATTCATGATTCAATTCATGATTCGATTCATGATTCGATTCATGATTCATGATTCAATTCATGATTCACTTCATGATTCATGATTCAATTCATGATTCATGATTCAATTCATGATTCATGATTCATTACATGATTCATTTCATGATTCATGATTCATGATTCGATTCATGATTCATGATTCAATTCATGATTCATGATTCAATTCATGATTCATGTTTGAATTCATGATTCAATTCATGATTCATTTCATGATTCATGATTCAATTCATGATTCATGATTCAATTCATGATTTATTTCATGATTCTTGATTTATGATTCAATTCATGATTCCCTATTCATGATTCATGATTCATGATTCATGATTCAATTCGTGATTCATGATTCAATTCATGATTCATGATTCATTTCATGATTCATTTCACGATTTATGATTTAATTCTTGATTCAATTCATGATTCATGATTTATTTCATGATTTATTTCATGATTCATTATTGATGATTCAATTCATGATTCAGATCATGATTCATTTTATGATTCATAATTCATGATTCATTTCATGATTCAATTCATGATTCATGATCCATGATTCAATTCATGATTCATGATTCATGATTCAATTAATGATTCAAGATTCGATTCATGATTTATGATTCAAATCATGATTCATGATTCATGATTCAATTCATGATTTAATTCATGATTCGATTTATGATTCATGATTCATGATTCATGATTTAATTCATGATTCGATTCATGATTCATTATTCATGATTCATGATTCGATTCATGATTCATGATTCATGATTCATGATTCAATTCATGATTCATGAATCATGATTCGATTCATGATTCATAATTCAATTCATGATTCAATTCATGATTCAATTCATGATTCATTATTCATGATTCATTTCATGATTCATGATTCATTATTCATTTCATGATTCATGATTCATTATTCATGATTCATTTCATGATTCAAGATTCGATTCATGATTCATGATTCAATTCATGATTCATGATTTAATTCAAGATTCGATTCATGATTCATGATTCGATTCATGATTCATGATTCAATTCATGATTCATGATTTATGATTCATTTCATGAATCATGATTCATGATTCAATTCTTGATTCATGATTCGATTCATGATTTATTATTCATGATTCATGATTCAATTCATGATTCATGATTCAAATTATGATTCATGATTCAATTCATGATTCGATTCATGATTCATGATTCAATTCATGATTCACTTCATGATTCATGATTCAATTCATGATTCATGATTTAATTCATGATTCATGATTCATTACATGATTCATTTCATGATTCATGATTCATGATTCGATTCATGATTCATGATTCAATTCATGATTCATGATTCATGATTCAATTCATGATTCATGTTTGAATTCATGATTCATTTCATGATTCATGATTCAATTCATGATTCATGATTCAATTCATGATTTATTATTCATGATTCATGATTCATGATTCATGATTCAATTAATGATTCATTATTCATGATTCATGATTCATGATTCATGATTCAATTAATGATTCAAGATTCGATTCATGATTTATGATTCAAATCATGATTCATGATTCAATTCATGATTCAATTCATGATTCGATTTATGATTCAATTCATGATTCATTTCATGAATCATGATTCATGATTCAATTCATGATTCATGTTTCAATTCATGATTCAATTCATGATTCAATTCATGATTCATTTCATGAATCATGATTCATGATTCAATTCATGATTCATGATTCGATTCATGATTTATTATTAATGATTCATGATTCAATTCATGATTCATGATTCAAATTATGATTCATGATTCAATTCATGATCTGATTCATGATTCGATTCATGATTCATGATTCAATTCATGATTCACTTCATGATTCATGATTCAATTCATGATTCATGATTCAATTCATGATTCATGATTCATTACATGATTCATTTCATGATTCATGATTCATGATTCAATTCATGATTCATGATTCAATTCATGATTCATGTTTGAATTCATGATTCATTTCATGATTCATGATTCAATTCATGATTCATGATTCAATTCATGATTCATTTCATGATTCTTGATTTATGATTCAATTCATGATTCCCTATTCATGATTCATGATTCAATTCGTGATTCATGATTCAATTCATGATTCATGATTCATTTCATGATTCATTTCACGATTTATGATTTAATTCATGATTCAATTCATGATTCGATTTATGATTCATGATTCATGATTCATGATTCGATTCATGATTCATGATTCATGATTCAATTCATGATTCATGATTCATGATTCAATTCATGATTCATGAATCATGATTCAATTCATGATTCATGTTTCAATTCATGATTCAATTCATGATTCAATTTATGATTCATGATTCATGATTCAATTTGTGATTCATTATTTAATTAATGATTCATGATTTAATTCATGATTCATGATTCATGATTCATGATTCGAGTCATGATTCATGATTCATGATTCAATTCATGATTCATGATTCATGATTCAATTCATGATTCATATTTCAATTCATGATTCAATTCATGATTCAATTCATGATTCATTTCATGAATCATGATTCATGATTCAATTCATGATTCATGATTCGATTCATGATTTATTATTAATGATTCATGATTCAATTCATGATTCATGATTCAAATTATGATTCATGATTCAATTCATGATTCGATTCATGATTCGATTCATGATTCATGATTCAATTCATGATTCACTTCATGATTCATGATTCAATTCATGATTCATGATTCAATTCATGATTCATGATTCATTACATGATTCATTTCATGATTCATGATTCATGATTCGATTCATGATTCATGATTCAATTCATGATTCATGATTCAATTCATGATTCATGTTTGAATTCATGATTCAATTCATGATTCATTTCATGATTCATGATTCAATTCATGATTCATGATTCAATTCATGATTTATTTCATGATTCTTGATTTATGATTCAATTCATGATTCCCTATTCATGATTCATGATTCATGATTCATGATTCAATTCGTGATTCATGATTCAATTCATGATTCATGATTCATTTCATGATTCATTTCACGATTTATGATTTAATTCTTGATTCAATTCATGATTCATGATTTATTTCATGATTTATTTCATGATTCATTATTGATGATTCAATTCATGATTCAGATCATGATTCATTTTATGATTCATAATTCATGATTCATTTCATGATTCAATTCATGATTCATGATCCATGATTTAATTCATGATTCATAATTCATGATTCATTTCATGATTCAATTCATGATTCATGATCCATGATTCAATTCATGATTCATGATTCATGATTCAATTAATGATTCAAGATTCGATTCATGATTTATGATTCAAATCATGATTCATGATTCATGATTCAATTCATGATTTAATTCATGATTCGATTTATGATTCATGATTCATGATTCATGATTTAATTCATGATTCGATTCATGATTCATTATTCATGATTCATGATTCGATTCATGATTCATGATTCATGATTCATGATTCAATTCATGATTCATGAATCATGATTCGATTCATGATTCATAATTCAATTCATGATTCAATTCATGATTCAATTCATGATTCAATTCATGATTCATTATTCATGATTCATTTCATGATTCATGATTCATTATTCATGATTCATTTCATGATTCAAGATTCGATTCATGATTCATGATTCAATTCATGATTCATGATTTAATTCAAGATTCGATTCATGATTCATGATTCGATTCATGATTCATGATTCAATTCATGATTCATGATTTATGATTCATTTCATGAATCATGATTCATGATTCAATTCTTGATTCATGATTCGATTCATGATTTATTATTCATGATTCATGATTCAATTCATGATTCATGATTCAAATTATGATTCATGATTCAATTCATGATTCGATTCATGATTCATGATTCAATTCATGATTCACTTCATGATTCATGATTCAATTCATGATTCATGATTTAATTCATGATTCATGATTCATTACATGATTCATTTCATGATTCATGATTCGATTCATGATTCATGATTCAATTCATGATTCATGATTCATGATTCAATTCATGATTCATGTTTGAATTCATGATTCATTTCATGATTCATGATTCAATTCATGATTCATGATTCAATTCATGATTTATTATTCATGATTCATGATTCATGATTCATGATTCAATTAATGATTCATTATTCATGATTCATGATTCATGATTCATGATTCAATTCTTGATTCATGATTCGATTCATGATTTATTATTCATGATTCATGATTTAATTCATGATTCATGATTCAATTCATGATTCATGATTTATGATTCATTTCATGAATCATGATTCATGATTCAATTCTTGATTCATGATTCGATTCATGATTTATTATTCATGATTCATGATTCAATTCATGATTTAATTCATGATTCGATTTATGATTCATGATTCATGATTCATGATTTAATTCATGATTCGATTTATGATTCAAGATTCATGATTCATGATTCGATTCATGATTCATGATTCATGATTCATGATTCATGATTCATGATTCGATTCATGATTCATGATTCATGATTCAATTCATGATTCATGATTCAATTCATGATTCATGTTTGAATTCATGATTCAATTCATGATTCATTTCATGATTCATGATTCAATTCATGATTCATGATTCAATTCATGATTTATTTCATGATTCTTGATTTATGATTCAATTCATGATTCATGATTCAATTCATGATTCATGATTCATTTCATGATTCAGTTCACGATTTATGATTTAATTCTTGATTCAATTCATGATTCATGATTTATTTCATGATTTATTTCATGATTCATTATTGATGATTCAATTCATGATTCAGATCATGATTCATTTTATGATTCATAATTCATGATTCATTTCATGATTCAATTCATGATTCATGATCCATGATTCCATTCATGATTCATAATTCATGATTCATTTCATGATTCAATTCATGATTCATGATCCATGATTCAATTCATGATTCATAATTCATGATTCAATTAATGATTCAAGATTTGATTCATGATTTATGATTCAAATCATGATTCATGATTCATGATTCAATTCATGATTCGATTTATGATTCAAGATTCATGATTCATGATTCGATTCATGATTCATGATTCATGATTCATGATTCATGATTCGATTCATGATTCATGATTCATGATTCATGATTCAATTCATGATTCATGATTCATGATTCAATTCATGATTCATGAATCATGATTCGATTCATGATTCATAATTCAATTCATGATTCAATTCATGATTCATTATTCATGATTCAATTCATGATTCATTATTCATGAATCATTTCATGATTCATGATTCATTATTCAATTAATGATTCATGATTCATGATTTAATTCATGATTCGATTCATGATTCATGATTTAATTCATGATTCATGATTCAATTCTTGATTCATGATTCAATTCATGATTTATTATTCATGATTCATGATTCAATTCATGATTCATGATTCAATTCATGATTCATGATTCAAATTATGATTCATGATTCATGATTCAATTCATGATTCGATTCATGATTCATGATTCGATTCATGATTCATGACATGATTCACTTCATGATTCATGATTCAATTCATGATTCATGATTGAATTCATGATTCATTTCATGATTCATGATTCGATTCATGATTCATGATTCAATTCATGATTCATGATTCAATTCATGATTCATGATTCAATTCTTTAATCATGATTCATGATTCGATTCATAATTCATGATTCATTATTCGATACATGATTCATGATTCATGATTCGATTCATGATTCAATTCATGATTCGATTCATGATTCAATTCATGATTCATGATTCGATTCATAATTCATGATTCATGATTTGATTCATGATTCATGATTCATGATTCGATTCATGATTCATGATTCAATTCATGATTCATGATTCAATTCATGATTCATGATTCATGATTCAATTCTTTAATCATGATTCATGATTCAGTATTCATGATTCATGATTCATGATTCAATTCATGATTCATGAATCATGATTCAATTCATGATTCATGTTTCAATTTATGATTCAATTCATGATTCATGTTTTAATTTATGATTCAATTCATGATTCAATTTATGATTCATGATTCATGATTCAATTCATGATTCATTATTCAATTAATGATTCATGATTCAAGATTCGATTCATGATTCATGATTCATGATTCATGATTTAATTCATGATTCATGATTCATGATTCATGATTCGAGTAATGATTCATGATTCATGATTCAATTCATGATTCATGATTCATGATTCAATTCATGATTCATGTTTCAATTCATGAATCATGACTCATGATTCAATTCATGATTCATGATTCGATTCATGATTTATTATTAATGATTCATGATTCAATTCATGATTCATGATTCAAATTATGATTCATGATTCAATTCATGATTCGATTCATGATTCATGATTCAATTCATGATTCACTTCATGATTCATGATTCAATTCATGATTCATGATTCAATTCATGATTCATGATTCATTACATGATTCATTTCATGATTCATGTTTGAATTCATGATTCAATTCATGATTCATTTCATGATTCATGATTCAATTCATGATTCATGATTCAATTCATGATTCATGATTCAATTCATGATTCATGATTCATTATATGATTCATTTCATGATTCATGTTTGAATTCATGATTCAATTCATGATTCATTTCATGATTCATGATTCAATTCATGATTCATGATTCAATTCATAATTTATTTCATGATTCTTGATTTATGATTCAATTCATAATTCAATTCATGATTCATGATTCAATTCATGATTCATTATTCATGATTCATGATTCAATTCGTGATTCATGATTCAATTCATGATTCATGATTCATTTCATGATTCATTTCACGATTTATGATTTAATTCTTGATTCAATTCATGATTCATGATTTATTTCATGATTTATTTCATGATTCATTATTGATGATTCAATTCATGATTCAGATCATGATTCATTTTATGATTTATAATTCATGATTCATTTCATGATTCAATTCATGATTCATGATCCATGATTCAATTCATGATTCATGATTCATGATTCAATTAATGATTCAAGATTCGATTCATGATTCATGATTCAATTGATGATTCAATTGATGATTCGATTTATGATTCATGATTCATGATTTAATTCATGATTCGATTTATGATTCATGATTCATGATTCATGATTCGATTCATGATTCATGATTCATGATTCATGATTCGATTCATGATTCATGATTCATGATTTAAATTATGATTCATGATTCAATTCATGATTCGATTCATGATTCGATTCATGATTCATGATTCAATTCATGATTCACTTCATGATTCATGATTCAATTCATGATTCATGATTTAATTCATGATTCATGATTCATTACATGATTCATTTCATGATTCATGATTCATGATTCGATTCATGATTCATGATTCATTACATGATTCATGATTCATGATTCAATTCATGATTCATGTTTGAATTCATGATTCATTTCATGATTCATGATTCAATTCATGATTCATGATTCAATTCATGATTTATTTCATGATTCTTAATTTATGATTCAATTCATGATTCAATTCATGATTCATGATTCAATTCATGATTCATTATTCATGATTCATGATTCATGATTCAATTAATGATTCAAGATTTGATTCATGATTTATAATTCAAATCATGATTCATGATTCATGATTCAATTCATGATTCAATTCATGATTCGATTTATGATTCAAGATTCATGATTCATGATTCGATTCATGATTCATGATTCATGATTCATGATTCGATTCATGATTCATGATTCATGATTCATGATTCAATTCATGATTCATGATTCATGAATCATGATTCAATTCATGATTCATAATTCAATTTATGATTCAATTCATGATTCAATTCATGATTCAATTCATGATTCATTATTCATGATTCATTTCATGATTCATGATTCATTATTCAATTAATGATTCATGATTCAAGATTTCAATTCATGATTCATGATTCAATTCATGATTTAATTCATGATTCGATTCATGATTCATGATTTAATTCATGATTCATGATTCAATTCATGATTCATGACTTATGATTCATTTCATGAATCATGATTCATGATTCAATTCTTGATTCATGATTCGATTCATGATTTATTATTCATGATTTATGATTCAATTCATGATTCGATTCATGATTCATGATTCGATTCATGATTCATGATTCATGACATGATTCACTTCATGATTCATGATTCAATTCATGATTCATGATTGAATTCATGATTCATGATTCATTTCATGATTCATGATTCGATTCATGATTCATGATTCATGATTGAATTCATGATTCAATTCATGATTCATGATTCATGATTCAATTCTTTAATCATGATTCATGATTCGATTCATAATTCATGATTCATGATTCCATTCATGATTCATGATTCATTTTATGATTCATGATTTAATTCATGTTTTGTCATTCATGATTCGATTCATAATTCATGATTCATAATTCAATTCATGATTTGTGATTCATGGTTCGATTCATGATTCATGATTCGATTCATGATTCTTGATTCGAATCATAATTCATGATTCATAATTCAATTCATGATTTGTGATTCATGGTTCGATTCATGATTCATGATTCGATTCATGATACTTGATTCGAATCATGATTCATGATTCATGATTCAATTCGTGATTCATGATTCAATTCATAATTAATGATTCATTTCATGATTCATTTCACGATTTATGATTCAATTCAAGATTCAATTCAAGATTCATGATTTATTTCATTATTCATTTCATGATTCATGATTGATTCAATTCATGCTTCAGATCATGATTCATTTTATGATTCATGATTCATGATTCAATTCATGATTCATGATTCAATTAATGATTCATGATTCAAGATTCGATTCATGATTCATGATTCAATTCATGATTCAATTCATGATTCGATTTATGATTCATGATTCATGATTCATGATTAAATTCATGATTCATGATTAATGATTCGATGCATGATTCATGATTCAATTCATGATTCATGATTCATGATTCAATTCATGATTCATGAATCATGATTCAATTCATGATTCATGTTTCAATTCATGATTCAATTCATGATTCAATTTATGATTCATGATTCATGATTCAATTTGTGATTCATTATTTAATTAATGATTCATGATTCAAGATTCGATTCATGATTCATGATTCATGATTCATGATTTAATTCATGATTCATGATTCATGATTCATGATTCGAGTCATGATTCATGATTCATGATTCAATTCATGATTCATGATTCATGATTCAATTCATGATTCATGTTTCAATTCATGATTCAATTCATGATTCAATTCATGATTCAATTCATGATTCATTTCATGAATCATGATTCATGATTCAATTCATGATTCATGATTCGATTCATGATTTATTATTAATGATTCATGATTCAATTCATGATTCATGATTCAAATTATGATTCATGATTCAATTCATGATTCGATTCATGATTCGATTCATGATTCATGATTCAATTCATGATTCACTTCATGATTCATGATTCAATTCATGATTCATGATTCAATTCATGATTCATGATTCATTACATGATTCATTTCATGATTCATGATTCATGATTCAATTCATGATTCATGATTCAATTCATGATTCATGATTCATTACATGATTCATTTCATGATTCATGATTCATGATTTGATTCATGATTCATGATTCAATTCATGATTCATGATTCAATTCATGATTCATGTTTGAATTCATGATTCAATTCATGATTCATTTCATGATTCATGATTCAATTCATGATTTATTTCATGATTCTTGATTTATGATTCAATTCATGATTCCCTATTCATGATTCATGATTCATGATTCAATTCGTGATTCATGATTCAATTCATGATTCATGATTCATTTCATGATTCAGTTCACGATTTATGATTTAATTCTTGATTCAATTCATGATTCATGATTTATTTCATGATTTATTTCATGATTCATTATTGATGATTCAATTCATGATTCAGATCATGATTCATTTTATGATTCATAATTCATGATTCATTTCATGATTCAATTCATGATTCATGATCCATGATTCAATTCATGATTCATGATTCGATTCATGATTTATGATTCAAATCATGATTCATGATTCATGATTCAATTCATGATTTAATTCATGATTCGATTTATGATTCATGATTCATGATTCATGATTTAATTCATGATTCATGATTCATGATTCATGATTGAATTCATGATTCATGATTCATTTCATGATTCAGTTCACGATTTATGATTTAATTCTTGATTCAATTCATGATTCATGATTTATTTCATGATTTATTTCATGATTCATTATTGATGATTCAATTCATGATTCAGATCATGATTCATTTTATGATTCATAATTCATGATTCATTTCATGATTCAATTCATGATTCATGATCCATGATTCCATTCATGATTCATAATTCATGATTCATTTCATGATTCAATTCATGATTCATGATCCATGATTCAATTCATGATTCATGATTCATGATTCAATTAATGATTCAAGATTCGATTCATGATTTATGATTCAAATCATGATTCATGATTCATGATTCAATTCATGATTCGATTTATGATTCAAGATTCATGATTCATGATTCGATTCATGATTCATGATTCATGATTCATGATTCATGATTCGATTCATGATTCATGATTCATGATTCATGATTCAATTCATGATTCATGATTCATGATTCAATTCATGATTCATGAATCATGATTCGATTCATGATTCATAATTCAATTCATGATTCAATTCATGATTCAATTCATGATTCAATTCATGATTCATTATTCATGATTCAATTCATGATTCATTATTCATGAATCATTTCATGATTCATGATTCATTATTCAATTAATGATTCATGATTCAAGATTTGATTCATGATTCATGATTCAATTCATGATTCATGATTTAATTCATGATTCGATTCATGATTCATGATTTAATTCATGATTCATGATTCAATTCATGATTCATGATTTATGATTTATTTCATGAATCATGATTCATGATTCAATTCTTGATTCATGATTCGATTCATGATTTATTATTCATGATTCATGATTCAATTCATGATTTAATTCATGATTCGATTTATGATTCATGATTCATGATTCATGATTTAATTCATGATTCGATTTATGATTCAAGATTCATGATTCATGATTCGATTCATGATTCATGATTCATGATTCATGATTCATGATTCATGATTCGATTCATGATTCATGATTCATGATTCAATTCATGATTCATGATTCAATTCATGATTCATGTTTGAATTCATGATTCAATTCATGATTCATTTCATGATTCATGATTCAATTCATGATTCATGATTCAATTCATGATTTATTTCATGATTCTTGATTTATGATTCAATTCATGATTCCCTATTCATGATTCATGATTCATGATTCATGATTCAATTCGTGATTCATGATTCAATTCATGATTCATGATTCATTTCATGATTCAGTTCACGATTTATGATTTAATTCTTGATTCAATTCATGATTCATGATTTATTTCATGATTTATTTCATGATTCATTATTGATGATTCAATTCATGATTCAGATCATGATTCATTTTATGATTCATAATTCATGATTCATTTCATGATTCAATTCATGATTCATGATCCATGATTCCATTCATGATTCATAATTCATGATTCATTTCATGATTCATTTCATGATTCATGATCCATGATTCAATTCATGATTCATGATTCATGATTCAATTAATGATTCAAGATTCGATTCATGATTTATGATTCAAATCATGATTCATGATTCATGATTCGATTCATGATTCATGATTCATTACATGATTCATGATTCATGATTCAATTCATGATTCATGTTTGAATTCATGATTCATTTCATGATTCATGATTCAATTCATGATTCATGATTCAATTCATGATTTATTTCATGATTCTTAATTTATGATTCAATTCATGATTCAATTCATGATTCATGATTCAATTCATGATTCATTATTCATGATTCATGATTCATGATTCATGATTCAATTAATGATTCAAGATTTGATTCATGATTTATAATTCAAATCATGATTCATGATTCATGATTCAATTCATGATTCAATTCATGATTCGATTTATGATTCAAGATTCATGATTCATGATTCGATTCATGATTCATGATTCATGATTCATGATTCATGATTCGATTCATGATTCATGATTCATGATTCATGATTCAATTCATGATTCATGATTCATGAATCATGATTCAATTCATGATTCATAATTCAATTTATGATTCAATTCATGATTCAATTCATGATTCAATTCATGATTCATTATTCATGATTCATTTCATGATTCATGATTCATTATTCAATTAATGATTCATGATTCAAGATTCAATTCATGATTCATGATTCAATTCATGATTCATGATTCAATTCATGATTCATGACTTATGATTCATTTCATGAATCATGATTCATGATTCAATTCTTGATTCATATTTCGATTCATGATTTATTATTCATGATTTATGATTCAATTCATGATTCGATTCATGATTCATGATTCGATTCATGATTCATGATTCATGACATGATTCACTTCATGATTCATGATTCAATTCATGATTCATGATTGAATTCATGATTCATGATTCATTTCATGATTCATGATTCATGATTCGATTTATGATTCATGATTCATGATTGAATTCATGATTCAATTCATGATTCATGATTCATGATTCAATTCTTTAATCATGATTCATGATTCGATTCATAATTCATGATTCATGATTCCATTCATGATTCATGATTCATTTTATGATTCATGATTTAATTCATGTTTTGTCATTCATGATTCGATTCATAATTCATGATTCATAATTCAATTCATGATTTGTCATTCATGGTTCGATTCATGATTCATGATTCGATTCATGATTCTTGATTCGAATCATAATTCATGATTCATAATTCAATTCATGATTTGTGATTCATGGTTCGATTCATGATTCATGATTCGATTCATGATACTTGATTCGAATCATGATTCATGATTCATGATTCAATTCGTGATTCATGATTCAATTCATAATTAATGATTCATTTCATGATTCATTTCACGATTTATGATTCAATTCAAGATTCAATTCAAGATTCATGATTTATTTCATTATTCATTTCATGATTCATGATTGATTCAATTCATGCTTCAGATCATGATTCATTTTATGATTCATGATTCATGATTCAATTCATGATTCATGATTCAATTAATGATTCATGATTCAAGATTCGATTCATGATTCATGATTCAATTCATGATTCAATTCATGATTCGATTTATGATTCATGATTCATGATTCATGATTCGATTCATGATTCATGATTCATGATTCATGATTAATGATTCGATTCATGATTCATGATTCAATTCATGATTCATGTTTCAATTCATGATTCAATTCATGATTCAATTTATGATTCATGATTCATGATTCAATTTGTGATTCATTATTTAATTAATGATTCATGATTCAAGATTCGATTCATGATTCATGATTCATGATTCATGATTTAATTCATGATTCATGATTCATGATTCATGATTCGAGTCATGATTCATGATTCATGATTCAATTCATGATTCATGATTCATGATTCAATTCATGATTCATGTTTCAATTCATGATTCAATTCATGATTCAATTCATGATTCAATTCATGATTCATTTCATGAATCATGATTCATGATTCAATTCATGATTCATGATTCGATTCATGATTTATTATTAATGATTCATGATTCAATTCATGATTCATGATTCAAATTATGATTCATGATTCAATTCATGATTCGATTCATGATTCGATTCATGATTCATGATTCAATTCATGATTCACTTCATGATTCATGATTCAATTCATGATTCATGATTCAATTCATGATTCATGATTCATTACATGATTCATTTCATGATTCATGATTCATGATTCAATTCATGATTCATGATTCAATTCATGATTCATGATTCATTACATGATTCATTTCATGATTCATGATTCATGATTTGATTCATGATTCATGATTCAATTCATGATTCATGATTCAATTCATGATTCATGTTTGAATTCATGATTCAATTCATGATTCATTTCATGATTCATGATTCAATTCATGATTCATGATTCAATTCATGATTTATTTCATGATTCTTGATTTATGATTCAATTCATGATTCCCTATTCATGATTCATGATTCATGATTCAATTCGTGATTCATGATTCAATTCATGATTCATGATTCATTTCATGATTCAGTTCACGATTTATGATTTAATTCTTGATTCAATTCATGATTCATGATTTATTTCATGATTTATTTCATGATTCATTATTGATGATTCAATTCATGATTCAGATCATGATTCATTTTATGATTCATAATTCATGATTCATTTCATGATTCAATTCATGATTCATGATCCATGATTCAATTCATGATTCATGATTCGATTCATGATTTATGATTCAAATCATGATTCATGATTCATGATTCAATTCATGATTTAATTCATGATTCGATTTATGATTCATGATTCATGATTCATGATTTAATTCATGATTCATGATTCATGATTCATGATTGAATTCATGATTCATGATTCATTTCATGATTCAGTTCACGATTTATGATTTAATTCTTGATTCAATTCATGATTCATGATTTATTTCATGATTTATTTCATGATTCATTATTGATGATTCAATTCATGATTCAGATCATGATTCATTTTATGATTCATAATTCATGATTCATTTCATGATTCAATTCATGATTCATGATCCATGATTCCATTCATGATTCATAATTCATGATTCATTTCATGATTCAATTCATGATTCATGATCCATGATTCAATTCATGATTCATGATTCATGATTCAATTAATGATTCAAGATTCGATTCATGATTTATGATTCAAATCATGATTCATGATTCATGATTCAATTCATGATTCGATTTATGATTCAAGATTCATGATTCATGATTCGATTCATGATTCATGATTCATGATTCATGATTCATGATTCGATTCATGATTCATGATTCATGATTCATGATTCAATTCATGATTCATGATTCATGATTCAATTCATGATTCATGAATCATGATTCGATTCATGATTCATAATTCAATTCATGATTCAATTCATGATTCAATTCATGATTCAATTCATGATTCATTATTCATGATTCAATTCATGATTCATTATTCATGAATCATTTCATGATTCATGATTCATTATTCAATTAATGATTCATGATTCAAGATTTGATTCATGATTCATGATTCAATTCATGATTCATGATTTAATTCATGATTCGATTCATGATTCATGATTTAATTCATGATTCATGATTCAATTCATGATTCATGATTTATGATTTATTTCATGAATCATGATTCATGATTCAATTCTTGATTCATGATTCGATTCATGATTTATTATTCATGATTCATGATTCAATTCATGATTTAATTCATGATTCGATTTATGATTCATGATTCATGATTCATGATTTAATTCATGATTCGATTTATGATTCAAGATTCATGATTCATGATTCGATTCATGATTCATGATTCATGATTCATGATTCATGATTCATGATTCGATTCATGATTCATGATTCATGATTCAATTCATGATTCATGATTCAATTCATGATTCATGTTTGAATTCATGATTCAATTCATGATTCATTTCATGATTCATGATTCAATTCATGATTCATGATTCAATTCATGATTTATTTCATGATTCTTGATTTATGATTCAATTCATGATTCCCTATTCATGATTCATGATTCATGATTCATGATTCAATTCGTGATTCATGATTCAATTCATGATTCATGATTCATTTCATGATTCAGTTCACGATTTATGATTTAATTCTTGATTCAATTCATGATTCATGATTTATTTCATGATTTATTTCATGATTCATTATTGATGATTCAATTCATGATTCAGATCATGATTCATTTTATGATTCATAATTCATGATTCATTTCATGATTCAATTCATGATTCATGATCCATGATTCCATTCATGATTCATAATTCATGATTCATTTCATGATTCAATTCATGATTCATGATCCATGATTCAATTCATGATTCATGATTCATGATTCAATTAATGATTCAAGATTCGATTCATGATTTATGATTCAAATCATGATTCATGATTCATGATTCAATTCATGATTCGATTTATGATTCAAGATTCATGATTCATGATTCGATTCATGATTCATGATTCATGATTCATGATTCATGATTCGATTCATGATTCATGATTCATGATTCAATTCATGATTCATGATTCATGATTCAATTCATGATTCATGAATCATGATTCGATTCATGATTCATAATTCAATTCATGATTCAATTCATGATTCAATTCATGATTCAATTCATGATTCATTATTCATGATTCAATTCATGATTTATTATTCATGAATCATTTCATGATTCATGATTCATTATTCAATTAATGATTCATGATTCAAGATTTGATTCATGATTCATGATTCAATTCATGATTCATGATTTAATTCATGATTCGATTCATGATTCATGATTTAATTCATGATTCATGATTCAATTCATGATTCATGATTTATGATTCATTTCATGAATCATGATTCATGATTCAATTCTTGATTCATGATTCGATTCATGATTTATTATTCATGATTCATGATTCAATTCATGATTCATGATTCAAATTATGATTCATGATTCATGATTCAATTCATGATTCGATTCATGATTCATGATTCGATTCATGATTCATGATTCATGACATGATTCACTTCATGATTCATGATTCAATTCATGATTCATGATTGAATTCATGATTCATTTCATGATTCATGATTCATGATTCGATTCATGATTCATGATTCAATTCATGATTCATGATTCAATTCATGATTCATGATTCATGATTCAATTCTTTAATCATGATTCATGATTCGATTCATAATTCATGATTCATGATTCGATACATGATTCATGATTCATGATTCGATTCATGATTCAATTCATGATTCGATTCATGATTCAATTCATGATTCATGATTCGATTCATAATTCATGATTCATGATTTGATTCATGATTCATGATTCATGATTCGATTCATGATTCATGATTCAATTCATGATTCATGATTCAATTCATGATTCATGATTCATGATTCAATTCTTTAATCATGATTCATGATTCAGTATTCATGATTCATGATTCATGATTCAATTCATGATTCATGATTCATGATTCAATTCATGATTCATGAATCATGATTCAATTCATGATTCATGTTTCAATTTATGATTCAATTCATGATTCATGTTTTAATTTATGATTCAATTCATGATTCAATTTATGATTCATGATTCATGATTCAATTCATGATTCATTATTCAATTAATGATTCATGATTCAAGATTCGATTCATGATTCATGATTCATGATTCATGATTCGAGTCATGATTCATGATTCATGATTCAATTCATGATTCATGATTCATGATTCAATTCATGATTAATGTTTCAATTCATGAATCATGACTCATGATTCAATTCATGATTCATGATTCGATTCATGATTTATTATTAATGATTCATGATTCAATTCATGATTCATGATTCAAATTATGATTCATGATTCAATTCATGATTCGATTCATGATTCATGATTCAATTCATGATTCACTTCATGATTCATGATTCAATTCATGATTCATGATTCAATTCATGATTCATGATTCATTACATGATTCATTTCATGATTCATGTTTGAATTCATGATTCAATTCATGATTCATTTCATGATTCATGATTCAATTCATGATTCATGATTCAATTCATGATTCATGATTCATGATTCAATTCATGATTCATGATTCATTACATGATTCATTTCATGATTCATGTTTGAATTCATGATTCAATTCATGATTCATTTCATGATTCATGATTCAATTCATGATTCATGATTCAATTCATAATTTATTTCATGATTCTTGATTTATGATTCAATTCATAATTCAATTCATGATTCATGATTCAATTCATGATTCATTATTCATGATTCATGATTCAATTCGTGATTCATGATTCAATTCATGATTCATGATTCATTTCATGATTCATTTCACGATTTATGATTTAATTCTTGATTCAATTCATGATTCATGATTTATTTCATGATTTATTTCATGATTCATTATTGATGATTCAATTCATGATTCAGATCATGATTCATTTTATGATTTATAATTCATGATTCATTTCATGATTCAATTCATGATTCATGATCCATGATTCAATTCATGATTCATGATTCATGATTCAATTAATGATTCAAGATTCGATTCATGATTTATGATTCAAATCATGATTCATGATTCAATTCATGATTCAATTGATGATTCGATTTATGATTCATGATTCATGATTCATGATTTAATTCATGATTCGATTTATGATTCATGATTCATGATTCATGATTCGATTCATGATTCATGATTCATGATTCATGATTCGATTCATGATTCATGATTCATGATTCAAATTATGATTCATGATTCAATTCATGATTCGATTCATGATTCGATTCATGATTCATGATTCAATTCATGATTCACTTCATGATTCATGATTCAATTCATGATTCATGATTTAATTCATGATTCATGATTCATTACATGATTCATTTCATGATTCATGATTCATGATTCGATTCATGATTCATGATTCAATTCATGATTCATGATTCATGATTCAATTCATGATTCATGTTTGAATTCATGATTCATTTCATGATTCATGATTCAATTCATGATTCATGATTCAATTCATGATTTATTTCATGATTCTTAATTTATGATTCAATTCATGATTCAATTCATGATTCATGATTCAATTCATGATTCATTATTCATGATTCATGATTCATGATTCAATTAATGATTCAAGATTCGATTCATGATTTATAATTCAAATCATGATTCATGATTCATGATTCAATTCATGATTCAATTCATGATTCGATTTATGATTCAAGATTCATGATTCATGATTCGATTCATGATTCATGATTCATGATTCATGATTCATGATTCGATTCATGATTCATGATTCATGATTCATGATTCAATTCATGATTCATGATTCATGATTCAATTCATGATTCATGAATCATGATTCAATTCATGATTCATAATTCAATTCATGATTCAATTCATGATTCAATTCATGATTCAATTCATAATTCAATTCATGATTCATTATTCATGATTCATTTCATGATTCATGATTCATTATTCAATTAATGATTCATAATTCAAGATTCGATTCATGATTCATGATTCAATTCATGATTCATGATTTAATTCATAATTCGATTCATGATTCATGATTTAATTCATGATTCATGATTCAATTCATGATTCATGATTTATGATTCATTTCATGAATCATGATTCATGATTCAATTCTTGATTCATGATTCGATTCATGATTTATTATTCATGATTTATGATTCAATTCATGATTCGATTCATGATTCATGATTCGATTCATGATTCATGATTCATGATTCATGACATGATTCACTTCATGATTCATGATTCAATTCATGATTCATGATTGAATTCATGATTCATGATTCATTTCATGATTCATGATTCATGATTCGATTCATGATTCATGATTCATGATTGAATTCATGATTCAATTCATGATTCATGATTCATGATTCAATTCTTTAATCATGATTCATGATTCGATTCATAATTCATGATTCATGATTCCATTCATGATTCATGATTCATTTTATGATTCATGATTTAATTCATGTTTTGTCATTCATGATTCGATTCATAATTCATGATTCATAATTCAATTCATGATTTGTGATTCATGGTTCGATTCATGATTCATGATTCGATTCATGATTCTTGATTCGAATCATAATTCATGATTCATAATTCAATTCATGATTTGTGATTCATGGTTCGATTCATGATTCATGATTCGATTCATGATACTTGATTCGAATCATGATTCATGATTCATGATTCAATTCGTGATTCATGATTCAATTCATAATTAATGATTCATTTCATGATTCATTTCACGATTTATGATTCAATTCAAGATTCAATTCAAGATTCATGATTTATTTCATTATTCATTTCATGATTCATGATTGATTCAATTCATGCTTCAGATCATGATTCATTTTATGATTCATGATTCATGATTCAATTCATGATTCATGATTCAATTAATGAATTATGATTCAAGATTCGATTCATGATTCATGATTCAATTCATGATTCAATTCATGATTCGATTTATGATTCATGATTCATGATTCATGATTCGATTCATGATTCATGATTCATGATTCATGATTCATGATTCGATTCATGATTCATGATTCAATTCATGATTCATGATTCATGATTCAATTCATGATTCATGAATCATGATTCAATTCATGATTCATGTTTCAATTCATGATTCAATTCATGATTCAATTTATGATTCATGATTCATGATTCAATTTGTGATTCATTATTTAATTAATGATTCATGATTCAAGATTCGATTCATGATTCATGATTCATGATTCATGATTTAATTCATGATTCATGATTCATGATTCATGATTCGAGTCATGATTCATGATTCATGATTCAATTCATGATTCATGATTCATGATTCAATTCATGATTCATGTTATAATTCATGATTCAATTCATGATTCAATTCATGATTCAATTCATGATTCATTTCATGAATCATGATTCATGATTCAATTCATGATTCATGATTCGATTCATGATTTATTATTAATGATTCATGATTCAATTCATGATTCATGATTCAAATTATGATTCATGATTCAATTCATGATTCGATTCATGATTCGATTCATGATTCATGATTCAATTCATGATTCACTTCATGATTCATGATTCAATTCATGATTCATGATTCAATTCATGATTCATGATTCATTACATGATTCATTTCATGATTCATGATTCATGATTTGATTCATGATTCATGATTCAATTCATGATTCATGATTCAATTCATGATTCAATTCATGATTCATGATTCAATTCATGATTCATGTTTGAATTCATGATTCAATTCATGATTCATGATTCAATTCATGATTTATTTCATGATTCTTGATTTATGATTCAATTCATGATTCCCTATTCATGATTCATGATTCATGATTCATGATTCAATTCGCGATTCATGATTCAATTCATGATTCATGATTCATTTCATGATTCAGTTCACGATTTATGATTTAATTCTTGATTCAATTCATGATTCATGATTTATTTCATGATTTATTTCATGATTCATTATTGATGATTCAATTCATGATTCAGATCATGATTCATTTTATGATTCATAATTCATGATTCATTTCATGATTCAATTCATGATTCATGATCCATGATTCAATTCATGATTCATGATTCATGATTCAATTAATGATTCAAGATTCGATTCATGATTTATGATTCAAATCATGATTCATGATTCATGATTCAATTCATGATTTAATTCATGATTCGATTTATGATTCATGATTCATGATTCATGATTTAATTCATGATTCATGATTCATGATTCATGATTCAATTCATGATTCATGATTCATGATTCAATTCATGATTCAATTCATGATTCATTATTCATGATTCATTTCATGATTCATGATTCATGATTCATTTCATGATTCATGATTCATTATTCAATTAATGATTCATGATTCAAGATTCGATTCATGATTCATGATTCAATTCATGATTCATGATTTAATTCAAGATTCGATTCCTGATTCATGATTCGATTCATGATTCATGATTCAATTCATGATTCATGATTTTTGATTCATTTCATGAATCATGATTCATGATTCAATTCTTGATTCATGATTCGATTCCTGATTTATTATTCATGATTCATGATTCAATTCATGATTCATGATTCAAATTATGATTCATGATTCAATTCATGATTCGATTCATGATTCGATTTATGATTCATGATTCAATTCATGATTCACTTCATGATTCATGATTCAATTCATGATTCATGATTTAATTCATGATTCATGATTCATTACATGATTCATGATTCGATTCATGATTCATGATTCGATTCATGATTCATGATTCAATTCATGATTCATGATTCATGATTCAATTCATGATTCATGTTTGAATTCATGATTCATTTCATGATTCATGATTCAATTCATGATTCATGATTCAATTCATGATTTATTTCATGATTCTTGATTTATGATTCAATTCATGATTCAATTCATGATTCATGATTCAATTCATAATTCATTATTCATGATTCATGATTCATGATTCATGATTCAATTAATGATTCAAGATTCGATTCATGATTTATGATTCAAATCATGATTCATGATTCAATTCATGATTCGATTTATGATTCAAGATTCATGATTCATGATTCGATTCATGATTCATGATTCATGATTCATGATTCGATTCATGATTCATGATTCATGATTCATGATTAAATTCATGATTCATGAATCATGATTCGATTCATGATTCATAATTCAATTCATGATTCAATTCATGATTCAATTCATGATTCAATTCATGATTCATTATTCATGATTCATTTCATGATTCATGATTCATTATTCAATTAATGATTCATGATTCAAGATTCGATTCATGATTCATGATTCAATTCATGATTCATGATTTAATTCATGATTCGATTCATGATTCATGATTTAATTCATGATTCATGATTCAATTCATGATTCGATTCATGATTCATGATTCATGATTCGATTCATGATTCAATTCATGATTCATGATTCGATTCATAATTCATGATTCATGATTTGATTCATGATTCATGATTCATGATTCGATTCACGATTCATGATTCAATTCATGATTCATGATTCAATTCATGATTCATGATTCATGATTCAATTCTTTAATCATGATTCATGATTCAGTATTCATGATTCATGATTCATGATTCAATTCATGATTCATGAATCATGATTCAATTCATGATTCATGTTTCAATTTATGATTCAATTCATGATTCATGTTTTAATTTATGATTCAATTCATGATTCAATTTATGATTCATGATTCATGATTCAATTCATGATTCATTATTCAATTAATGATTCATGATTCAAGATTCGATTCATGATTCATGATTCATGATTCATGATTTAATTCATGATTCATGATTCATGATTCATGATTCGAGTCATGATTCATGATTCATGATTCAATTCATGATTCATGATTCATGATTCAATTCATGATTCATGTTTCCATTCATGATTTATTATTAATGATTCATGATTCAATTCATGATTCATGATTCAAATTATGATTCATGATTCAATTTATGATTCGATTCATGATTCATGATTCAATTCATGATTCACTTCATGATTCATGATTCAATTCATGATTCATGATTCAATTCATGATTCATGATTCATTACATGATTCATTTCATGATTCATGTTTGAATTCATGATTCAATTCATGATTCATTTCATGATTCATGATTCAATTCATGATTCATGATTCAATTCATGATTCATGATTCAATTCATGATTCATGATTCATTACATGATTCATTTTATGATTCATGTTTGAATTCATGATTCAATTCATGATTCATTTCATGATTCATGATTCAATTCATGATTCATGATTCAATTCATGATTTATTTCATGATTCTTGATTTATGATTCAATTCATAATTCAATTAATGATTCATGATTCAATTCATGATTCATGATTCAATTCATGATTCATGATTCATGATTCAATTCTTTAATCATGATTCATGATTCGATTCATAATTCATGATTCATGATTCGATTCATGATTCATGATTCATGATTCGATTCATGATTCAATTCATGATTCATGATTCGATTCATAATTCATGATTCATGATTTGATTCATGATTCATGATTCATGATTCGATTCACGATTCATGATTCAATTCATGATTCATGATTCAATTCATGATTCATGATTCATGATTCAATTCTTTAATCATGATTCATGATTCAGTTTTCATGATTCATGATTCATGATTCAATTCATGATTCATGAATCATGATTCAATTCATGATTCATGTTTCAATTTATGATTCAATTCATGATTCATGTTTTAATTTATGATTCAATTCATGATTCAATTTATGATTCATGATTCATGATTCAATTCATGATTCATTATTCAATTAATGATTCATGATTCAAGATTCGATTCATGATTCATGATTCATGATTCATGATTTAATTCATGATTCATGATTCATGATTCATGATTCGAGTCATGATTCATGATTCATGATTCAATTCATGATTCATGATTCATGATTCAATTCATGATTCATGTTTCCATTCATGATTTATTATTAATGATTCATGATTCAATTCATGATTCATGATTCAAATTATGATTCATGATTCAATTTATGATTCGATTCATGATTCATGATTCAATTCATGATTCACTTCATGATTCATGATTCAATTCATGATTCATGATTCAATTCATGATTCATGATTCATTACATGATTCATTTCATGATTCATGTTTGAATTCATGATTCAATTCATGATTCATTTCATGATTCATGATTCAATTCATGATTCATGATTCAATTCATGATTCATGATTCAATTCATGATTCATGATTCATTACATGATTCATTTTATGATTCATGTTTGAATTCATGATTCAATTCATGATTCATTTCATGATTCATGATTCAATTCATGATTCATGATTCAATTCATGATTTATTTCATGATTCTTGATTTATGATTCAATTCATAATTCAATTAATGATTCATGATTCAATTCATGATTCATTATTCATGATTCATGATTCAATTCGTGATTCATGATTCAATTCATGATTCATGATTCATTTCATGATTCATGATTCATTTCATGATTCATTTCACGATTTATGATTTAATTCTTGATTCAATTCATGATTCATGATTTATTTCATGATTTATTTCATGATTCATTATTGATGATTCAATTCATGATTCAGATCATGATTCATTTTATGATTCATAATTCATGATTCATTTCATGATTCAATTCATGATTCATGATCCATGATTCAATTCATGATTCATGATTCATGATTCAATTAATGATTCAAGATTCGATTCATGATTTATGATTCAAATCATGATTCATGATTCAATTCATGATTCAATTGATGATTCGATTTATGATTCATGATTCATGATTCATGATTTAATTCATGATTTGATTTATGATTCATGATTCATGATTCATGATTCGATTCATGATTCATGATTCATGATTCATGATTCGATTCATGATTCATGATTCATGATTCAATTCATGATTCATGATTCATGGTTCAATTCATGATTCATGAATCATGATTCGATTCATGATTCATAATTCAATTCATGATTCAATTCATGATTCAATTCATGATTCAATTCATGATTCAATTTATGATTCATTATTCATGATTCATTTCATGATTCATGATTCATTATTCAATTAATGATTCATGATTCAAGATTCGATTCATGATTCATGATTCAATTCATGATTCATGATTCAAATTGTGATTCATGATTCATGATTCAATTCATGATTCGATTCATGATTCATGATTCGATTCATGATTCATGATTCATGATTCAATTCATGATTCGATTCATGATTCATGAATCAATTCATGATTCATGATTCATGATTCAATTCTTTAATCATGATTCATGATTCAGTATTCAATTCATGATTCATGATTCGATTCATGATTCATGATTCATGATTCGATTCATGATTCAATTCATGATTCATGATTCGATTCATAATTCATGATTCATGATTCGATTCATGATTCATGATTCATGATTCGATTCATGATTCATGATTCAATTCATGATTCATGATTCAATTCATGATTCATGATTCATGATTCAATTCTTCAATCATGATTCATGATTCAGTATTCAATTCATGATTCATGATTCGATTCATGATTCATGATTCATGATTCGATTCATGATTTAATTCATGATTCCTGATTCAATTCATGATTCATGATTCATGATTCCTGATTCAATTCATGATTCATGATTCATGATTCAATTCATGATTCATGATTCAATTCATGATTCATGAATCATGAATCGATTCATGATTCATGTTTCAATTCATGATTCATTTCTTGATTCAATTCATAATTCAATTCATGATTCATGATTCAATTCATGATTCATGATGCATGATTCATGTTTGAATTCATGATTCAATTCATGATTCATGAATTATTTCATGATTCATTTCATGATTCATGATTGATGATTCAATTCATGATTCAGATCATGATTCATTTTATGATTCATAATTCATGATTCAATTCATGATTCAATTCATGACTCATGATTCATGATTCAATTCATGATTCAATTCATGACTCATGATTCATGATTCAATTCATGATTCATGATTCATGATTCAATTAATGATTCAAGATTCGATTCATGATTTATGATTCAAATCATGATTCATGATTCATGATTCAAATCATGATTCGATTTATGATTTATGATTCATGATTCAATTCATGATTCGATTTATGTTTCATGATTCATGATTCATGATTCGATTCATGATTCATGATTCATGATTCATGATTCATGATTCGATTCATGATTCATGATTCATGATTCATGATTCAATTCATGATTCATGATTCATGATTCAATTCATGATTCATGAATCATGATTCGATTCATGATTCATGATTCAATTCATGATTCAATTCATGATTTAATTCATGATTCAATTCATGATTCATTATTCATGATTCATTTCATGATTCATGATTCATTATTCAATTAATGATTCATGATTCAAGATTCGATTCATGATTGATGATTCAATTCATGATTCATGATTCATGATTTAATTCATGATTCGATTCATGATTTATGATTCATGATTCGATTCATGATCCATGATTCATGATTCAATTCATGATTCATGATTTATGATTCATTTCATGAATCATGATTCATGATTCAATTCATGACTCATGAATCAATTCATGATTCATGATTCATGATTCAATTCATGATTCATGATTCAATTCATGATTCATTTCATGATTCATTTCATGATTTATGATTCAATTCATGATTCATGATTCCATTCATGATTCATGATTCATTTTATGATTCATGATTTAATTCATGTTTTGTCATTCATGATTCGATTCATAATTCATGATTTATAATTCAATTCATGATTTGTGATTCATGGTTTGATTCATGATTCATGATTCGATTCATGATACTTGATTCGAATCATGATTCATGATTCATGATTCAATTCGTGATTCATGATTCAATTCATGATTAATGATTCATTTCATGATTCATTTCACGATATATGATTCAATTCTTGATTCAATTCAAGATTCATGATTTATTTCATTATTCATTTCATGATTCATGATTGATTCAATTCATGATTCAGATTATGATTCATTTTATGATTCATGATTCATGATTCAATTCATGATTCATGATTCAATTAATGATTCATGATTCAAGATTCGATTCATGATTCATGATTCAATTCATGATTCATGATTCATGATTCATGATTTATGATTCATGATTCATGATTTATGATTCGATTCATGATTCATGATTCAATTCATGATTCATGATTCATTATTCAATTTATGATTCATGAATCATGATTCAATTCATGATTCATGTTATAATTCATGATTCAATTCATGATTCAATTTATGATTCATGATTCATGATTCAATTCATGATTCATTATTCAATTAATGATTCATGATTCAAGATTCGATTCATGATTCATGATTCATGATTTAATTCATGATTTATGATTCATTTCATGAATCATGATTTATGATTCAATTCTTGATTCATGATTCGATTCATGATTTATTATTCATGATTCATGATTCAATTCATGATTCATGATTCAAATTATGATTCATGATTCATGATTCAATTCATGATTCGATTCATGATTCATGATTCGATTCATGATTCATGATTCATGATTCATGACATGATTCACTTCATGATTCATGATTCAATTCATGATTCATGATTGAATTCATGATTCATGATTCATTTCATGATTCATGATTCAATTCATGATTCATGATTCAATTCATGATTCATGATTCAATTCATGATTCATGATTCAATTCTTTAATCATGATTCATGATTCAGTATTCAATTCATGATTCATGATTCGATTCATGATTCATGATTCAATTCATGATTCATGTTTCAATTCATTATTAAATTCTTGATTGAATTCATAATTCAATTCATGATTCATGATTCAATTCATGATTCATGATTCAATTCATGATTCATGATTCAATGCATGATTCATGATTCATGATTCGATTCATGATTCATGTTTCAATTCATTATTAAATTCTTGATTGAATTCATAATTCAATTCATGATTCATGATTCAATTCATGATTCATGATTCAATGCATGATTCATGATTCATGATTCAATGCATGTCTCATGATTCATGATTCAATGCATGATTCATGATTCATGATTCAATGCATGTCTCATGATTCATGATTTGATTCATGAATCATGATTCATGATTTAATTCATGATTCATGATTTGATTCATGATTCATGATTCAAATTATGATTCATGATTCATGATTCAATTCATGATTCATGAATCATGATTCATTTCATGATGCATGTTTCAATTCATTATTCAATTCTTGATTCAATTAATATTTCAATTCATGATTCATGATTCAATTCATGATTCATGATTCAATGCACGATTCATGATTCATGATTCAATTCATGATTCATGATTCAATTTATGATTCATGATTCAATTCATGATTCATGATTCAATTCATGATTCATGATTCATTTCAAGATTCATTTCATGATTTATGATTCAATTCATGATTCATGATTCATGATTCAATTTATGATTCATGATTCAATTCATGATTCATGATTCAATTCATGATTCATGATTCATTTCAAGATTCATTTCATGATTTATGATTCAATTCATGATTCATGATTCATGATTCCATTCATGATTCATGATTCCATTCATGATTCATTTTATGATTCATGATTCATGATTTAATTCGTGATTTATGATTCATGATTCGATTCATAATTCATGATTCATAATTCAATTCATGATTCATGATTCCATTCATGATTCATGATTCATTTTATGATTCATGATTAATGATTCAATTCATGATTTGTGATTCATGATTCGATTCATAATTCATGATTCATAATTCAATTCATGATTTGTGATTCATGATTCGATTCATGATTCATGATTTGATTCATGATTCTTGATTCGAATCATAATTCATGATTTATGATTCGATTCAAGATTCAGGATTTAATTCATGAATCATGATTCATGATTCAATTAATGATTCATGAATCATGAATCGATTCATGATTCATGTTTCAATTCATGATTCATTTCTTGATTCAATTAATAATTCAATTCATGATTCATGATTTAATTCATGATTTATGATGCATGATTCGATTCATGATTCATGTTTGAATTCATGATTCAATTCATGATTCATTTCATGATTCATGATTCAATTTATGATTCATGATTCAATTTATGATTCATGATTCATGATTCATGATTCATGATTCATGATTTATGATTCGATTCATGATTCATGTTTGAATTCATGATTCATTTCATGATTCATTTCATGATTCATGATTTTATGATTCAATTCATGATTCAATTCATGATTATTTTTATGAGTCATGATTTATGATTCAATTCATGATTCAATTCATGAATCATGATTCATGATTTAATTCATGATTCATGATTCGATTCATGATTGATGATTCAATTCATGATTCATGATTCATGATTCAATTCATGATTCATGAATCATGATTCAATTCATGATTCATGTTTCAATTCATTATTCAATTCTTGATTCAATTAATAATTCAATTCATGATTCATGATTCAAATCATGATTCATGATTCAATTCATGATTCATTTCATGATTCATTTCATGATTTATGATTCAATTCATGATTCATGATTCCATTCATGATTCATGATTCATTTTATGATTCATGATTTAATTCATGTTTTGTCATTCATGATTCGATTCATAATTCATGATTTATAATTCAATTCATGATTTGTGATTCATGGTTTGATTCATGATTCATGATTCGATTCATGATACTTGATTCGAATCATGATTCATGATTCATGATTCAATTCGTGATTCATGATTCAATTCATGATTAATGATTCATTTCATGATTCATTTCACGATATATGATTCAATTCTTGATTCAATTCAAGATTCATGATTTATTTCATTATTCATTTCATGATTCATGATTGATTCAATTCATGATTCAGATTATGATTCATTTTATGATTCATGATTCATGATTCAATTCATGATTCATGATTCAATTAATGATTCATGATTCAAGATTCGATTCATGATTCATGATTCAATTCATGATTCATGATTCATGATTCATGATTTATGATTCATGATTCATGATTTATGATTCGATTCATGATTCATGATTCAATTCATGATTCATGATTCATTATTCAATTTATGATTCATGAATCATGATTCAATTCATGATTCATGTTATAATTCATGATTCAATTCATGATTCAATTTATGATTCATGATTCATGATTCAATTCATGATTCATTATTCAATTAATGATTCATGATTCAAGATTCGATTCATGATTCATGATTCATGATTTAATTCATGATTTATGATTCATTTCATGAATCATGATTTATGATTCAATTCTTGATTCATGATTCGATTCATGATTTATTATTCATGATTCATGATTCAATTCATGATTCATGATTCAAATTATGATTCATGATTCATGATTCAATTCATGATTCGATTCATGATTCATGATTCGATTCATGATTCATGATTCATGATTCATGACATGATTCACTTCATGATTCATGATTCAATTCATGATTCATGATTGAATTCATGATTCATGATTCATTTCATGATTCATGATTCAATTCATGATTCATGATTCAATTCATGATTCATGATTCAATTCATGATTCATGATTCAATTCTTTAATCATGATTCATGATTCAGTATTCAATTCATGATTCATGATTCGATTCATGATTCATGATTCAATTCATGATTCATGTTTCAATTCATTATTAAATTCTTGATTGAATTCATAATTCAATTCATGATTCATGATTCAATTCATGATTCATGATTCAATTCATGATTCATGATTCAATGCATGATTCATGATTCATGATTCGATTCATGATTCATGTTTCAATTCATTATTAAATTCTTGATTGAATTCATAATTCAATTCATGATTCATGATTCAATTCATGATTCATGATTCAATGCATGATTCATGATTCATGATTCAATGCATGTCTCATGATTCATGATTCAATGCATGATTCATGATTCATGATTCAATGCATGTCTCATGATTCATGATTTGATTCATGAATCATGATTCATGATTTAATTCATGATTCATGATTTGATTCATGATTCATGATTCAAATTATGATTCATGATTCATGATTCAATTCATGATTCATGAATCATGATTCATTTCATGATGCATGTTTCAATTCATTATTCAATTCTTGATTCAATTAATATTTCAATTCATGATTCATGATTCAATTCATGATTCATGATTCAATGCACGATTCATGATTCATGATTCAATTCATGATTCATGATTCAATTTATGATTCATGATTCAATTCATGATTCATGATTCAATTCATGATTCATGATTCATTTCAAGATTCATTTCATGATTTATGATTCAATTCATGATTCATGATTCATGATTCAATTTATGATTCATGATTCAATTCATGATTCATGATTCAATTCATGATTCATGATTCATTTCAAGATTCATTTCATGATTTATGATTCAATTCATGATTCATGATTCATGATTCCATTCATGATTCATGATTCCATTCATGATTCATGATTCATTTATGATTCATGATTCATGATTTAATTCGTGATTTATGATTCATGATTCGATTCATAATTCATGATTCATAATTCAATTCATGATTCATGATTCCATTCATGATTCATGATTCATTTTATGATTCATGATTAATGATTCAATTCATGATTTGTGATTCATGATTCGATTCATAATTCATGATTCATAATTCAATTCATGATTTGTGATTCATGATTCGATTCATGATTCATGATTTGATTCATGATTCTTGATTCGAATCATAATTCATGATTTATGATTCGATTCAAGATTCAGGATTTAATTCATGAATCATGATTCATGATTCAATTAATGATTCATGAATCATGAATCGATTCATGATTCATGTTTCAATTCATGATTCATTTCTTGATTCAATTAATAATTCAATTCATGATTCATGATTTAATTCATGATTTATGATGCATGATTCGATTCATGATTCATGTTTGAATTCATGATTCAATTCATGATTCATTTCATGATTCATGATTCAATTTATGATTCATGATTCAATTTATGATTCATGATTCATGATTCATGATTCATGATTCATGATGATTCGATTCATGATTCATGTTTGAATTCATGATTCATTTCATGATTCATTTCATGATTCATGATTTTATGATTCAATTCATGATTCAATTCATGATTATTTTTATGAGTCATGATTTATGATTCAATTCATGATTCAATTCATGAATCATGATTCATGATTTAATTCATGATTCATGATTCGATTCATGATTGATGATTCAATTCATGATTCATGATTCATGATTCAATTCATGATTCATGAATCATGATTCAATTCATGATTCATGTTTCAATTCATTATTCAATTCTTGATTCAATTAATAATTCAATTCATGATTCATGATTCAAATCATGATTCATGATTCAATGCACGATTCATGATTCATAAATCAATTCATGATTCATGATTCGATTCATGATTCATGATTCATGATTCAATTTATGATTCATGGTTCAATTCATGATTCATGATTCAATTCATGATTCATGATTCATTTCAAGATTCATTTCATGATTTATGATTCAATTCATGATTCATGATTCATTATTCCATTCATGATTCATGATTCATTTTATGATTCATGATTCATGATTCAATTCGTGATTTGTGATTCATGATTCGATTCATAATTCATGATTCATAATTCAATTCATGATTCATGATTCCATTCATGATTCATGATTCATTTTATGATTCATGATTCATGATTCAATTCATGATTTGTGATTCATGATTCGATTCATGATTCATGATTCGATTCATGATTCTTGATTCGAATCATGATTCATGATTTGATTCATAATTCATGATTCAATCCATAATTCATGTTTTATGATTCGATTTATGATTCAAGATTTAATTCATGATTCATGATTCATGATTCAATTCATGATTTATGATTCATTTCATGATTCATGATTCAATTCATGATTCAATTCATGATTCAATTTAAAATTCATAATTCATGATTCAATTCATGATTCATGATTCAATTCATGATTCATGATTCGATTCATGATTCATGATTCAATTCGTGATTCATGATTCAATTCATGATTCATGATTCATTTCATGATTCATTTCATGATTTATGATTTAATTCTTGATTCAATTCATGATTCATGATTTATTTCATGATTCATTTTATGATTCATGATTCATGATTTAATTTATGATTCAGATCATGATTCATTTTATGATTCATAATTCATAATTCAATTCATGATTCAATTCATGATTCATGATTCATGATTCAATTCATGATTCATGATTCAATTAATGATTCATGATTCAAGATTCGATTCATGATTCATGATTCATGATTCAATTCATGATTCGATTTATGATTCATGATTCATGATTCATGATTCGATTCATGATTCATGATTCGATTCATGATTCATGATTCATGATTTAATTCATGATTCATGATTCAATTCATGATTCATGAATCATGATTCGATTCATGTTTCAATTCATGATTCAATTCAATATTCTATTCATGATTCATGATTCATGATTCAATTCATGATTCATGATTCATTATTCAATTAATGATTCATGATTCAAGATTCGATTCATGATTCATAATTCAATTCATGATTCATGATTCAATTCATGATTCGATTAATGATTCATGATTCATCATTCGATTCAGGATTCATGATTCATGATTCAATTCATGATTCATGATTCAATTCATGATTCATGATTCATGATTCAATTCATGATTCATGAATCATGATTCGATTCATGATTCATATTTCAATTCATGATTCAATTCATGATTCAATTCATGAGTCAATTCATGATTCATTTCATGAATCATGATTCATGATTCAATTCATAATTCATTATTCGATTCATGATTCATGATTCGATTCATGATTCATGATTCATGATTCAATTCATGATGCATGATTCAATTCATGATTCATTTCATGATTCATTTCATGATTCATTTCATGATTCATGATTTTATGATTCAATTCATGATTCAATTCATGATTCATTTCATGATTCATGATTTTATGATTCAATTCATGATTCATGATTCAATTCATGATTCATTATTTAATTCATGATTCATGATTCGATTCATGATTGATGATTCAATTCATGATTCGTGTTTCAATTCATTATTAAATTATTGATTGAATTCATAATTCAATTCATTATTCATGATTCAATTCATGATTCATGATTCAATTCATGATTCATGATTCAATGCATGATTCATGATTCAATGCATGATTCATGATTCATGATTCGATTCATGATTCATGTTTCAATTCATTATTAAATTCTTGATTGAATTCATAATTCAATTCATGATTCATGATTCAATGCATGATTCATGATTTGATTCATGATTCATGATTCAATTCATGATTCATGATTCATGATTCAATTCATGATTCATGAATCATGATTCATTTCATGATGCATGTTTCAATTCATTATTCAATTCTTGATTCAATTAATATTTCAATTCATGATTCATGATTCAATTCATGATTCATGATTCAATGCTCGATTCATGATTCATGATTCAATTCATGATTCATGATTCATGATTCAATTTATGATTCATAATTCAATTCATGATTCATGATTCAATTCATGATTCATGATTCAATTCATGATTCATGATTCATTTCAAGATTCATTTCATGATTTATGATTCAATTCATGATTCATGATTCATGATTCAATTTATGATTCATGATTCAATTCATGATTCATGATTCAATTCATGATTCATGATTCAATTCATGATTCATGATTCAATTCATGATTCATTTCAAGATTAATTTCATGATTTATGATTGAATTCATGATTCATGATTCATGATTCCATTCATGATTCATGATTCCATTCATGATTCATGATTCATTTTATGATTCATGATTCATGATTTAATTCGTGATTTATGATTCATGATTCGATTCATAATTCATGATTCATAATTCAATTCATGATTCATGATTCCATTCATGATTCATGATTCATTTTATGATTCATGATTAATGATTCAATTCATGATTTGTGATTCATGATTCGATTCATAATTCATGATTCATAATTCAATTCATGATTTCTGATTCATGATTCGATTCATGATTCATGATTTGATTCATGATTCTTGATTCGAATCATGATTCATGATTCGAATCATGATTCATGATTTGATTCATAACTCATGAGTCGATTCATAATTCATGATTTATGATTCGATTCAAGATTCAAGATTTAATTCATGAATCATGATGATTCATGATTCATTTCATGATTCATGATTCAATTCATGATTCAATTTATAATTCATATTTCATGATTCAATTCATGATTCATGATTCGATTCATGATTCATGATTCAGGATTCAATTCATGATTCATGATTCATGATTCAATTCATGATTCATGAATCATGATTCAATTCATGATGCATGTTTCAATTCATTATTCAATTCTTGATTCAATTAATATTTCAATTCATGATTCAATTCATGATTCATGATTCAATGAACGATTCATGATTCATGATTCAATTCATGATTCATGATTCATGATTCAATTTATGATTCATGATTCAATTCATGATTCATGATTCAATTCATGATTCATTTCAAGATTCATTTCATGATTTATGATTCAATTCATGATTCATGATTCATGATTCCATTCATGATTCATGATTCATTTTATGATTCATGATTTAATTCGTGATTTGTGATTCATGATTCGATTCATAATTCATGATTCATAATTCAATTCATGATTCATGATTCCATTCATGATTCATGATTCATTTTATGATTCATGATTAATGATTGAATTCATGATTTGTGATTCATGATTCGAATTATAATTCATGATTCATAATTCAATTCATGATTTGTGATTCATGATTCGATTCATGATTCATGATTCGATTCATGATTCTTGATTCGAATCATGATTCATGATTTGATTCATAACTCATGATTCGATTCATAATTCATGATTTATGATTCGATTCAAGATTTAATTCATGAATCATGATTCATGATTCATTTCATGATTCATGATTCAGTTCATGATTCAATTCATGATTCAATTTATAATTCATATTTCATGATTCAATTCATGATTCATGATTCATGATTCAATTCATGATTCATGATTCGATTCATGATTCATGCTTCAATTCATGATTAATGATTCATTTCATGATTCAGGATTCAGGATTCAATTCATGATTCATTATTCAATTCATAATTCATGATTCATGATTCCTGATTTAATTCATGAATCATGATTCCTGATTCAATTTATGATTCATGATTCATGATTCAATTCATGATTCATGAATCATGAATCGATTCATGATTCATGTTTCAATTCATGATTCATTTCTTGATTCAATTAATAATTCAATTCATGATTCATGATTTAATTCATGATTTATGATGCATGATTCGGTTCATGATTCATGTTTGAATTCATGATTCAATTCATGATTCATTTCATGATTCATGATTCAATTTATGATTCATGATTCAATTTATGATTCATGATTCATGATTCATGATTCAATTCATGATTTATGATTCCATTCATGATTCATGATTAAATTCATGATTCATAAATTAATTCATGATTCATGATTCAATTCATGATTCATGATTCAATTCATGATTCATGATTCATTTCATGATTCATTTCATGATTTATGATTCAATTCATGATTCATGATTCATGATTTAATTCATGTTTTGTCATTCATGATTCGATTCACAATTCATTATTTATAAATCAATTCATGATTTGTGATTCATGGTTCGATTCATGATTCATAATTCAATTCATGATTCATGATTCGATTCATGATTCATGATTCAATTCATGATTAATGATTCATTTCATGATTCATGATTCAGGATTCAATTCATGATTCATGATTCAATTCATAATTCATGATTCATGATTCCTGATTTAATTCATGAATCATGATTCCTGATTCAATTCATGATTCATGATTCATGATTCAATTCATGATTCATGAATCATGAATCGATTCATGATTCATGTTTCAATTCATGATTAATTTCTTGATTCAATTAATAATTCAATTCATGATTCATGATTCAATTCATGATTTATGATGCATGATTCGATTCATGATTCATGTTTGAATTCATGTTTTAATTCATGATTCATTTCATGATTCATGATTCAATTTATGATTCATGATGCAATTTATGATTCATGATTCATGATTCATGATTCAATTCATGATTTATGATTCCATTCATGATTCATGATTAAATTCATGATTCATAAATTAATTCATGATTCATGATTCATGATTCAATTCATGATTCATGATTCAATTCATGATTCATGATTCATTTCATGATTCATTTCATGATTTATGATTCAATTCATGATTCATGATTTAATTCATGTTTTGTCATTCATGATTCGATTCATAATTCATGATTTATAATTCAATTCATAATTTGTGATTCATGGTTCGATTCATGATTCATGATTCGATTCATGATACTTGATTCGAATCATGATTCATGATTCCATTCGTGATTCATCATTCAATTCATGATTCATGATTCATTTCATGATTCATTTCATGATTCATTTCACGATTTATGATTCAATTCTTGATTCAATTCAAGATTCATGATTCATTTCACGATTTATGATTCAATTCTTGATTCAATTCAAGATTCATGATTTATTTCATTATTCATTTCATGATTCATGATTGATGATTTAATTCATGATTCAGATCATGATTCATTTTATGATTCATGATTCAATTCATGATTCATGATTCATGATTCAATTAATGATTCATGATTCAAGATTCGATTCATGATTCATGATTCAATTCATGATTCATGATTCATGATTCAATTCGTGATTCGATTTATAATTCATGATTCATGATTCATGATTTGATTCATGATTCATGATTCATGATTCATGATTCATGATTCGATTCATGATTCATGATTCATGATTCATGATTCAATTCATGATTCATGAATCATGATTCGATTCATGATTCATGTTTCAATTCATGATTCAATTCATGATTCAATTCATGATTCATGATTCATGATTCAATTCATGATTCATGATTCATGATTTAATTCATGATTCATGATTCATGATTCATGATTCGATTCATGATTCATGATTCATGATTCAATTCATGATTCATGATTCATGATTCAATTCATGATTCATGAATCATGATTCGATTCATGTTTCAATTCATGATTCAATTCATGATTCTATTCATGATTCATGATTCATGATTCAATTCATGATTCATGATTCATTATTCAATTTCTGATTCATGATTCAAGATTCGATTCATGATTCATGATTCAATTCATGATTCATGATTCATGATTCAATTCATGAATTATGAATCATGATTCGATTCATGATTCATATTTCAATTAATGATTGAATTCATGATTCAATTCATGATTCAATTCATAAATCATTATTCGATTCATGATTTATTATTCATGATTCATGATTCAATTCATGATTCATGATTCAATTCATGATTCATGATTCAATTCATGATTCGATTCATGATTCATGATTCGATTCATGATTCATGATTTGATTCATGATTCATGATTCATGATTCATGATTCAATTCATGATTCACTTCATGATTCATGATTTAATTCATGATTCATGATTCAATTCATGATTCATTTCATGATTTATTTCATGATTCATAATTTTATGATTCAATTCATGATTCAATTCATGATTAATTTTATGATTCATGATTTAATTCATGATTCAATTCATGAATCATGATTCAATTCATTATTCAATTCTTGATTCAATTAATAATTCAATTCATGATTCATGATTCAATTCATGATTCATGATTCAATGCACGATTCATGATTCATGATTCAATTCATGATTCATGATTCGATTCATGATTCATGATTCAATTTATGATTCATGGTTCAATTCATGATTCATGATTCAATTCATGATTCATGATTCATTTCAAGATTCATTTCATGATTTATGATTCAATTCATGATTCATGATTCATGATTCCATTCATGATTCATGATTCATTTTATGATTCATGATTCATGATTCAATTCGTGATTTGTGATTCATGATTCGATTCATAATTCATGATTCATAATTCAATTCATGATTCATGATTCCATTCATGATTCATGATTCATTTTATGATTCATGATTCATCATTCAATTCATGATTTATGATTCATGATTCGATTCATAATTCATGATTCATAATTCAATTCATGATTCCATTCATGATTCATGATTCATTTTATGATTCATGATTTATGATTCAATTCATGATTTGTGATTTATGATTCGATTCATGATTCATGATTCGATTCATGATTCTTGATTCGAATCATGATTCATGATTTGATTCATAATTCATGATTCGATCCATAATACATGATTTATGATTCGATTTATGATTCAAGATTTAATTCATGATTCATGATTCATGATTCAATTCATGATTTATGATTCATTTCATGATTCATGATTAAATTCATGATTCAATTCATGATTCAATTTAAAATTCATAATTCATGATTCAATTCATGATTCATGATTCATGATTCAATTCGTGATTCATGATTCAATTCATGATTCATGATTCATTTCATGATTCATTTCATGATTTATGATTCAATTCTTGATTCAATTCATGATTCATGATTTATTTCATGATTCATTTCATGATTCATGATTCATGATTTAATTTATGATTCATATCATGATTCATTTTATGATTCATAATTCATAATTCAATTCATGATTCAATTCATGATTCATGATTCATGATTCAATTCATGATTCATGATTCAATTAATGATTCATGATTCAAGATTCGATTCATGATTCATGATTCATGATTCAATTCATGATTCGATTTATGATTCATGATTCATGATTCATGATTCGATTCATGATTCATGATTCGATTCATGATTCATGATTCATGATTTATGATTCATGATTTAATTCATGATTCATGATTCAATTCATGATTCATGAATCATGATTCGATTCATGTTTCAATTCATGATTCAATTCATGATTCTATTCATGATTCATGATTCATGATTCAATTCATGATTCATGATTCATTATTCAATTAATGATTCATGATTCAAGATTCGATTCATGATTCATGATTCAATTCATGATTCATGATTCAATTAATGATTCGATTAATGATTCATGATTCATCATTCGATTCAGGATTCATGATTCATGATTCAATTCATGATTCATGATTCAATTCATGATATATGATTCATGATTCAATTCATGATTCATGAATCATGATTCGATTCATGATTCATATTTCAATTCATGATTCAATTCATGATTCAATTCATGATTCATTTCGTGAATCATGATTCATGATTCAATTCATAAATCATTATTCGATTCATGATATATTATTCATGATTCATGATTCATTTCATGATTCATGATTCAATTCATGATTCATGATTCAATTCATGATTCATGATTCAATTCATGATTCGATTCATGATTCATGATTCAATTCATGATTCATGATTCAATGCATGATTCATGATTCATGATTCGATTCATGATTCATGTTTCAATTCATTATTAAATTCTTGATTGAATTCATAATTCAATTCATGATTCATGATTCAATTCATGATTCATGATTCAATGCTTGATTCATGATTCAATGCATGTCTCATGATTCATGATTCAATGCATGATTCATGATTCATGATTCAATGCATGTCTCATGATTCATGATCAAATTCATGAATCATGATTCATGATTCAATTCATGATTCATGTTTTGATTCATGATTCATGATTCAATTCATGATTCATGATTCATGATTCAATTCATGATTCATGAATCATGATTCATTTCATGATGCATGTTTCAATTCATTATTCAATTCTTGATTCAGTTAATATTTCAATTCATGATTCATGATTCAATTCATGATTCATGATTCAATGCACGATTCATTATTCATGATTCAATTCATGATTCATGATTCAATTTATGATTCATGATTCAATTCATGATTCATGATTCAATTCATGATTCATGATTCATTTCAAGATTCATTTCATGATTTATGATTCAATTCATGATTCATGATTCATGATTCAATTTATGATTCATGATTCAATTCATGATTCATGATTCAATTCATGATTCATGATTCATTTCAAGATTCATTTCATGATTTATGATTCAATTCATGATTCATGATTCATGATTCCATTCATGATTCATGATTCGATTCATGATTCATGATTCATTTTAGGATTCATGATTCATGATTTAATTCGTGATTTATAATTCATGATTCGATTCATAATTCATGATTCATAATTCAATTCATGATTCCATTCATGATTCATTATTCATTTTATGATTCATGATTAATGATTCAATTCATGATTTGTGATTCATGATTCGATTCATAATTCATGATTCATAATTCAATTCATGATTTGTGATTCATGATTCGATTCATGATTCATGATTTGATTCATGATTCTTGATTCGAATCATGATTCATGATTTGATTCATAACTCATGAGTCGATTCATAATTCATGATTTATGATTCGATTCAAGATTCAAGATTTAATTCATGAATCATGATTCATGATTCAATTCATGATTCATGATTCATTTCATGATTCATGATTCAATTCATGATTCAATTTATAATTCATATTTCATGATTCAATTCATGATTCATGATTCATGATTCAATTCATGATTCGTGATTCGATTCATGATTCATGATTCAGGATTCAATTCATGATTCATGATTCATGATTCAATTCATGATTCATAAATCATGATTCAATTCATGATGCATGTTTCAATTCATTATTCAATTCTTGATTCAATTAATATTTCAATTCATGATTCAATTCATGATTCATGATTCAATGAACGATTCATGATTCATGATTCAATTCATGATTCATGATTCATGATTCAATTCATGATTCATGATATATGATTCCATTCATGATTCATGATTTATTTTATGATTCATTTCATGATTTATGATTCAATTCATGATTCATGATTCATGATTCCATTCATGATTCATGATTCATTTTATGATTCATGATTCATGATTTAATTCGTGATTTGTGATTCATGATTCGATTCATAATTCATGATTCATAATTCAATTCATGATTCATGATTCCATTCATGATTCATGATTCATTTTATGATTCATGATTAATGATTCAATTCATGATTTGTGATTCATGATTCAAATTATAATTCATGATTCATAATTCAATTCATGATTTGTGATTCATGATTCGATTCATGATTCATGATTCGATTCATGATTCTTGATTCGAATCATGATTCATGATTTGATTCATAACTCATGATTCGATTCATAATTCATGATTTATGATTCGATTCAAGATTTAATTCATGAATCATGATTCATGATTCATTTCATGATTCATGATTCAATTCATGATTCAATTCATGATTCAATTCATGATTCAATTTATAATTCATATTTCATGATTCAATTCATGATTCATGATTCATGATTCAATTCATGATTCATGATTCGATTCATGATTCATGCTTCAATTCATGATTAATGATTCATTTCATGATTCATGATTCAGGATTCAATTCATGATTCATTATTCAATTCATAATTCATGATTCATGATTCCTGATTTAATTCATGAATCATGATTCCTGATTCAATTTATGATTCATGATTCATGATTCAATTCATGATTCATGAATCATGAATCGATTCATGATTCATGTTTCAATTCATGATTCATTTCTTGATTCAATTAATAATTCAATTCATGATTCATGATTTAATTCATGATTTATGATGCATGATTCGGTTCATGATTCATGTTTGAATTCATGATTCAATTCATGATTCATTTCATGATTCATGATTCAATTTATGATTCATGATTCAATTTATGATTCATGATTCATGATTCATGATTCAATTCATGATTTATGATTCCATTCATGATTCATGATTAAATTCATGATTCATAAATTAATTCATGATTCATGATTCATGATTCAATTCATGATTCATGATTCAATTCATGATTCATGATTCATTTCATGATTTATGATTCAATTCATGATTCATGATTCATGATTTAATTCATGTTTTGTCATTCATGATTCGATTCACAATTCATTATTTATAATTCAATTCATGATTTGTGATTCATGGTTCGATTCATGATTCATAATTCAATTCATGATTCATGATTCGATTCATGATTCATGATTCAATTCATGATTAATGATTCATTTCATGATTCATGATTCAGGATTCAATTCATGATTCATGATTCAATTCATAATTCATGATTCATGATTCCTGATTTAATTCATGAATCATGATTCCTGATTCAATTCATGATTCATGATTCATGATTCAATTCATGATTCATGAATCATGAATCGATTCATGATTCATGTTTCAATTCATGATTAATTTCTTGATTCAATTAAAAATTCAATTCATGATTCATGATTCAATTCATGATTTATGATGCATGATTCGATTCATGATTCATGTTTGAATTCATGTTTTAATTCAAGATTCATTTCATGATTCATGATTCAATTTATGATTCATGATGCATTTTATGATTCATGATTCATGATTCATGATTAAATTCATGATTCATAAATTAATTCATGATTCATGATTAATGACTCAATTCATGATTCATGATTCAATTCATGATTCATGATTCATTTCATGATTCATTTCATGATTTATGATTCAATTCATGATTCATGATTTAATTCATGTTTTGTCATTCATGATTCGATTCATAATTCATGATTTATAATTCAATTCATAATTTGTGATTCATGGTTCGATTCATGATTCATGATTCGATTCATGATACTTGATTCGAATCATGATTCATGATTCCATTCGTGATTCATGATTCAATTCATGATTCATGATTCATTTCATGATTCATTTCACGATTTATGATTCAATTCTTGATTCAATTCAAGATTCATGATTCATTTCACGATTTATGATTCAATTCTTGATTCAATTCAAGATTCATGATTTATTTCATTATTCATTCCATGATTCATGATTGATGATTTAATTCATGATTCAGATCATGATTCATTTTATGATTCATGATTCATGATTCAATTCATGATTCATGATTCATGATTCAATTAATGATTCATGATTCAAGATTCGATTCATGATTCATGATTCAATTCATGATTCATGATTCATGATTCAATTCGTGATTCGATTTATAATTCATGATTCATGATTCATGATTTGATTCATGATTCATGATTCATGATTCATGATTCATGATTCGATTCATGATTCATGATTCATGATTCATGATTCAATTCATGATTCATGAATCATGATTCGATTCATGATTCATGTTTCAATTCATGATTCAATTCATGATTCAATTCATGATTCATGATTCATGATTCAATTCATGATTCATGATTCATGATTTAATTCATGATTCATGATTCATGATTCATGATTCATGATTCGATTCATGATTCATGATTCATGATTCAATTCATGATTCATGATTCATGATTCAATTCATGATTCATGAATCATGATTCGATTCATGTTTCAATTCATGATTCAATTCATGATTCTATTCATGATTCATGATTCATGATTCAATTCATGATTCATGATTCATTATTCAATTTCTGATTCATGATTCAAGATTCGATTCATGATTCATGATTCAATTCATGATTCATCATTCATGATTCAATTCATGAATTATGAATCATGATTCGATTCATGATTCATATTTCAATTCATGATTGAATTCATGATTCAATTCATGATTCAATTCATAAATCATTATTCGATTCATGATTTATTATTCATGATTCATGATTCAATTCATGATTCATGATTCAATTCATGATTCGATTCATGATTCATGATTCGATTCATGATTCATGATTTGATTCATGATTCATGATTCATGATTCATGATTCATGATTCAATTCATGATTCACTTCATGATTCATGATTCAATTCATGATTCATGATTCAATTCATGATTCATTTCATGATTCATGATTTTATGATTCAATTCATGATTCAATTCATGATTAATTTTATGATTCATGATTCATGATTTAATTCATGATTCAATTCATGAATCATGATTCAATTCATTATTCAATTCTTGATTCAATTAATAATTCAATTCATGATTCATGATTCAATGCACGATTCATGATTCATGATTCAATTCATGATTCATGATTCGATTCATGATTCATGATTCAATTTATGATTCATGGTTCAATTCATGATTCATGATTCAATTCATGATTCATGATTAATTTCAAGATTCATTTCATGATTTATGATTCAATTCATGATTCATGATTCATGATTCCATTCATGATTCATGATTCATTTTATGATTCATGATTCATGATTCAATTCGTGATTTGTGATTCATGATTCGATTCATAATTCATGATTCATAATTCAATTCATGATTCATGATTCCATTCATGATTCATGATTCATTTTATGATTCATGATTCATCATTCAATTCATGATTTATGATTCATGATTCGATTCATAATTCATGATTCATAATTCAATTCATGATTCCATTCATGATTCATGATTCATTTTATGATTCATGATTTATGATTCAATTCATGATTTGTGATTTATGATTCGATTCATGATTCATGATTCGATTCATGATTCTTGATTCGAATCATGATTCATGATTTGATTCATAATTCATGATTCGATCCATAATACATGATTTATGATTCGATTTATGATTCAAGATTTAATTCATGATTCATGATTCATGATTCAATTTATGATTTATGATTCATTTCATGATTCATGATTAAATTCATGATTCAATTCATGATTCAATTTAAAATTCATAATTCATGATTCAATTCATGATTCATGATTCATGATTCAATTCGTGATTCATGATTCAATTCATGATTCATGATTCATTTCATGATTCATTTCATGATTTATGATTCAATTCTTGATTCAATTCATGATTCATGATTTATTTCATGATTCATTTCATGATTCATGATTCATGATTTAATTTATGATTCAGATCATGATTCATTTTATGATTCATAATTCATAATTCAATTCATGATTCAATTCATGATTCATGATTCATGATTCAATTCATGATTCATGATTCAATTAATGATTCATGATTCAAGATTCGATTCATGATTCATGATTCATGATTCAATTCATGATTCGATTTATGATTCATGATTCATGATTCATGATTCGATTCATGATTCATGATTCATGATTCGATTCATGATTCATGATTCATGATTCATGATTCATGATTTAATTCATAATTCATGATTCAATTCATGATTCATGAATCATGATTCGATTCATGTTTCAATTCATGATTCAATTCATGATTCTATTCATGATTCATGATTCAAGATTCGATTCATGATTCATGATTCAATTCATGATTCATGATTCAATTCATGATTCGATTAATGATTCATGATTCATCATTCGATTCAGGATTCATGATTCATGATTCAATTCATGATTCATGATTCAATTCATGATATATGATTCATGATTCAATTCATGATTCATGAATCATGATTCGATTCATGATTCATATTTCAATTCATGATTCAATTCATGATTCAATTCATGATTCATTTCGTGAATCATGATTCATGATTCAATTCATAAATCATTATTCGATTCATGATATATTATTCATGATTCATGATTCATTTCATGATTCATGATTCAATTCATGATTCATGATTCATGATTCATGATTCAATTCATGATTCATGATTCAATTCATGATTCGATTCATGATTCATGATTCAATTCATGATTCATGATTCAATGCATGATTCATGATTCATGATTCGATTCATGATTCATGTTTCAATTCATTATTAAATTCTTGATTGAATTCATAATTCAATTCATGATTCATGATTCTATTCATGATTCATGATTCAATGCTTGATTCATGATTCATGATTCAATGCATGTCTCATGATTCATGATTCAATGCATGATTCATGATTCATGATTCAATGCATGTCTCATGATTCATGATCAAATTCATGAATCATGATTCATGATTCAATTCATGATTCATGTTTTGATTCATGATTCATGATTCAATTCATGATTCATGAATCATGATTCAATTCATGATTCATGAATCATGATTCATTTCATGATGCATGTTTCAATTCATTATTCAATTCTTGATTCAATTAATATTTCAATTCATGATTCATGATTCAATTCATGATTCATGATTCAATGCACGATTCATTATTCATGATTCAATTCATGATTCATGATTCATGATTCAATTTATGATTCATGATTCAATTCATGATTCATGATTCAATTCATGATTCATGATTCATTTCAAGATTCATTTCATGATTTATGATTCAATTCATGATTCATGATTCATGATTCAATTTATGATTCATGATTCAATTCATGATTCATGATTCAATTCATGATTCATGATTCATTTCAAGATTCATTTCATGATTTATGATTCAATTCATGATTCATGATTCATGATTCCATTCATGATTCATGATTCGATTCATGATTCATGATTCATTTTGGGATTCATGATTCATGATTTAATTCGTGATTTATAATTCATGATTCGATTCATAATTCATGATTCATAATTCAATTCATGATTCCATTCATGATTCATTATTCATTTTATGATTCATGATTAATGATTCAATTCATGATTTGTGATTCATGATTCGATTCATAATTCATGATTCATAATTCAATTCATGATTTGTGATTCATGATTCGATTCATGATTCATGATTTGATTCATGATTCTTGATTCGAATCATGATTCATGATTTGATTCATAACTCATGAGTCGATTCATAATTCATGATTTATGATTCGATTCAAGATTCAAGATTTAATTCATGAATCATGATTCATGATTCAATTCATGATTCATGATTCATTTCATGATTCATGATTCAATTCATGATTCATGATTCATGATTCAATTCATGATTCGTGATTCGATTCATGATTCATGATTCAGGATTCAATTCATGATTCATGATTCATGATTCAATTCATGATTCATAAATCATGATTCAATTCATGATGCATGTTTCAATTCATTATTCAATTCTTGATTCAATTAATATTTCAATTCATGATTTATGATTCAATTCATAATTTCATGATTCAATGAACGATTCATGATTCATGATTCAATTCATGATTCATGATTCATGATTCAATTCATGATTCATGATATATGATTCCATTCATGATTCATGATTTATTTTATGATTCATGATTCATGATTTAATTCGTGATTTGTGATTCATGATTTGATTCATAATTCATGATTCATAATTCAATTCATGATTCATGATTCCATTCATGATTCATGATTCATTTTATGATTCATGATTAATGATTCAATTCATGATTTGGGATTCATGATTCGATTCATAATTCATGATTCATAATTCAATTCATGATTTGTGATTCATGATTCGATTCATGATTCATGATTCGATTCATGATTCTTGATTCGAATCATGATTCATGATTTGATTCATAACTCATGACTAGATTCATAATTTATGATTTATGATTCGATTCAAGATTCAAGATTTAATTCATGAATCATGATTCATGATTCATGATTCGATTCATGATTCATTTCATGATTCATGATTCAATTCATGATTCAATTCATGATTCAATTCATGATTCAATTTATAATTCATATTTCATGATTCAATTCATGATTCATGATTCATGATTCAATTCATGATTCATGATTCGATTCATGATTCGATTCATGATTAATGATTCATTTCATGATTCATGATTCAGGATTCAATTCATGATTCAATTCATAATTCATGATTCATGATTCCTGATTTAATTCATGAATCATGATTCCTGATTCAATTCATGATTCATGATTCATGATTCAATTCATGATTCATGAATCATGAATCGATTCATGATTCATGTTTCAATTCATGATTCATTTCTTGATTCAATTAATAATTCAATTCATGATTCATGATTTAATTCATGATTTATGATGCATGATTCGATTCATGATTCATGTTTGAATTCATGATTCAATTCATGATTCATTTCATGATTCATGATTCAATTTATGATTCATGATTCAATTTATGATTCATGATTCATGATTCATGATTCAATTCATGATTTATGATTCGATTCATGATTCATGTTTGAATTCATGATTCATTTCATGATTCATTTCATGATTCATGATTTTATGATTCAATTCATGATTAAATTTATGATTAATTTTATGATTCATGATTCATGATTCAATTCATGATTCAATTCATGAATCATGATTTATGATTTAATTCATGATTCATGATTCGATTCATGATTGATGATTCAATTCATGATTCATGATTCATGATTTAATTCATGATTCATGAATCATGATTCAATTCATGATTCATGTTTCAATTCATTATTCAATTCTTGATTCAATTAATAATTCAATTCATGATTCATGATTCAATTCATGATTCATGATTCAATGCACGATTCATGATTCATGATTCAATTCATGATTCATGATTCGATTCATGATTCATGATTCATGATTCAATTTATGATTCATGGTTCAATTCATGATTCATGATTCAATTCATGATTCATGATTCATTTCAAGATTCATTTCATGATTTATGATTCAATTCATGATTCATGATTCATGATTCCATTCATGATTCATGATTCATTATTCAATTAATGATTCATGATTCAAGATTCGATTCATGATTCATGATTGAATTCATGATTCATGATTCAATTCATGATTCGATTAATGATTCATGATTCATCATTCGATTCAGGATTCATGATTCATGATTCAATTCATGATTCATGATTCAATTCATGATTCATGATTCATGATTCAATTCATGATTCATGAATCATGATTCGATTCATGATTCATATTTCAATTCATGATTCAATTCATGATTCAATTCATGATTCATTTCATGAATCATGATTCATGATTCAATTCATAAATCATTATTCGATTCATGATATATTATTCATGATTCATTTCATGATTCATGATTCGATTCATGATTCACGATTCATGATTCATGATTCAATTCATGATTCATGATTCAATTCATGATTCATGATTCAATTCATGATTCATTTCATGATTTATTTCTTGATTCATTTCATGATTCATGATTTTATGATTCAATTCATGATTCAATTTATGATTAATTTTATGATTCATGATTGATGATTCAATTCATGATTCAATTCATGAATCATGATTCATGATTTAATTCATGATTCATGATTCGATTCATGATTGATGATTCAATTCATGATTCATGTTTCAATTCATTATTAAATTCTTGATTGAATTCATAATTCAATTCATGATTCATGATTCAATTCATGATTCATGATTCAATGCATGATTCATTATTCATGATTCAATGCATGTCTCATGATTCATGATTCAATGCATGATTCATGATTCATGATTCAATGCATGTCTCATGATTCATGATCAAATTCATGAATCATGATTCATGATTTAATTCATGATTCATGATTTGATTCATGATTCATGATTCAATTCATGATTCATGATTCATGATTCAATTCATGATTCATGAATCATGATTCATTTCATGATGCATGTTTCAATTCATTATTCGATTCTTGATTCAATTAATATTTCAATTCATGATTCATGATTCAATTCATGATTCATGATTCAATGCACGATTCATGATTCATGATTCAATTCATGATTCATGATTCATGATTCAATTTATGATTCATGATTCAATTCATCATTCATGATTCATTTCAAGATTCATTTCATGATTTATGATTCAATTCATGATTCATGATTCATGATTCAATTTATGATTCATGATTCAATTCATGATTCATGATTCAATTCATGATTCATGATTCATTTCAAGATTCATTTCATGATTTATGATTCAATTCATGATTCATGATTTCATTCATGATTCATGATTCCATTCATGATTCATGATTCATTTTAGGATTCATGATTCATGATTTAATTCGTGATTTATGATTCATGATTCGATTCATAATTCATGATTCATAATTCAATTCATGATTCCATTCATGATTCATTATTCATTTTATGATTCATGATTAATGATTCAATTCATGATTTGTGATTCATGATTCGATTCATAATTCATGATTCATAATTCAATTCATGATTTGTGATTCATGATTCGATTCATGATTCATGATTTGATTCATGATTCTTGATTCGAATCATGATTCATGATTTAATTCATAACTCATGAGTCGATTCATAATTCATGATTTATGATTCGATTCAAGATTCAAGATTTAATTCATGAATCATGATTCATGATTCAATTCATGATTCATGATTCATTTCATGATTCATGATTCAATTCATGATTCAATTTATAATTCATATTTCATGATTCAATTCATGAATCATGATTCATGATTCAATTCATGATTCATAATTCATTTCATGATTCATGATTCAATTCATGATTCAATTTATAATTCATATTTCATGATTCATTTCATGATTCATGATTCAATTCATGATTCAATTTATAATTCATATTTCATGATTCAATTCATGATTCACGATTCGATTCATGATTCATGATTCAGGATTCAATTCATGATTCATGATTCATGATTCAATTCATGATTCATGAATCATGATTCAATTCATGATGCATGTTTCAATTCATTATTCAATTCTTGATTCAATTAATATTTCAATTCATGATTCATGATTCAATTCATGATTCATGATTCATTGAACGATTCATGAATCATGATTCAATTCATGATTCATGATTCAATTTATGATTCATGATTCAATTCATGATTCATGATTCATGATTCAATTTATGATTCATGATTCAATTCATAATTCATGATTCATTTCAAGATTCATTTCATGATTTATGATTCAATTCATGATTCATGATTCATGATTCCATTCATGATTCATGATTCATTTTATGATTCATGATTCATGATTTAATTCGTGATTTGCGATTCATGATTCGATTCATAATTCATGATTCATAATTCAATTCATGATTCATGATTCCATTCATGATTCATGATTCATTTTATAATTCATGATTAATGATTCAATTCATGATTTGTGATTCATGATTCGATTCATAATTCATGATTCATAATTCAATTCATGATTTGTGATTCATGATTCGATTCATGATTCATGATTCGATTCATGATTCTTGATTCGAATCATGATTCATGATTTGATTCATAACTCATGATTCGATTCATAATTCATGATTTATGATTCGATTCAAGATTCAAGATTTAATTCATGAATCATGATACATGATTCATGATTTGATTCATGATTCATTTCATGATTCATGATTCAATTCATGATTCAATTCATGATTCAATTCATGATTCAATTCATGATTCAATTCATGATTCAATTTATAATTCATATTTCATGATTCAATTCATGATTCATGATTCATGATTCAATTCATGATTCATGATTCGATTCATGATTCAATTCATGATTAATGATTCATTTCATGATTCATGATTCAGGATTCAATTCATGATTCATGATTCAATTCATATTTCATGATTCATGATTCCTGATTTAATTCATGAATCATGATTCCTGATTCAATTCATGATTCATGATTCGATTCATGATTCATGATTCATGATTCAATTTATGATTCATGGTTCAATTCATGATTCATGATTCATGATTCATTTCAAGATTCATTTCATGATTTATGATTCAATTCATGATTCATGATTCATGATTCCATTCATGATTCATGATTCATTATTCAATTAATGATTCATGATTCAAGATTCGATTCATGATTCATGATTCAATTCATGATTCATGATTCAATTCATGATTCGATTAATGATTCATCATTCGATTCAGGATTCATGATTCATGATTCAATTCATGATTCATGATTCAATTCATGATTCATGATTCATGATTCAATTCATGATTCATGAATCATGATTCGATTCATGATTCATATTTCAATTCATGATTCAATTCATGATTCAATTCATGATTCATTTCATGAATCATGATTCATGATTCAATTCATAAATCATTATTCGATTCATGATATATTATTCATGATTCATGATTCATGATTCAATTCATGATTCATGATTCGATTCATGATTCATGATTCATGATTCATGATTCAATTCATGATTCATGATTCAATTCATGATTCATTTCATGATTTATTTCTTGATTCATTTCATGATTCATGATTTTATGATTCAATTCATGATTCAATTCATGATTAATTTTATGATTCATGATTCATGATTCAATTCATGATTCAATTCATGAATCATGATTCATGATTTAATTCATGATTCATGATTCGATTCATGATTGATGATTCAATTCATGATTCATGTTTCAATTCATTATTAAATTCTTGATTGAATTCATAATTCAATTCATGATTCATGATTCAATTCATCATTCATGATTTAATGCATGATTCATTATTCATGATTCAATGCATGTCTCATGATTCATGATTCAATGCATGATTCATGATTCATGATTCAATGCATGTCTCATGATTCATGATCAAATTCATGAATCATGATTCATGATTTAATTCATGATTCATGATTTGATTCATGATTCATGATTCAATTCATGATTCATGATTCATGATTCAATTCATGATTCATGAATCATGATTCATTTCATGATGCATGTTTCAATTCATTATTCGATTCTTGATTCAATTAATATTTCAATTCATGATTCATGATTCAATTCATGATTCATGATTCAATGCACGATTCATGATTCATGATTCAATTCATGATTCTTGATTCATGATTCAATTTATGCTTCATGATTCAATTCATCATTCATGATTCATTTCAAGATTCATTTCATGATTTATGATTCAATTCATGATTCATGATTCATGATTCAATTTATGATTCATGATTCAATTCATGATTCATGATTCAATTCATGATTCATGATTCATTTCAAGATTCATTTCATGATTTATGATTCAATTCATGATTCATGATTCCATTCATGATTCATGATTCCATTCATGATTCATGATTCATTTTAGGATTCATGATTCATGATTTAATTCGTGATTTATGATTCATGATTCGATTCATAATTCATGATTCATAATTCAATTCATGATTCCATTCATGATTCATTATTCATTTTATGATTCATGATTAATGATTCAATTCATGATTTGTGATTCATGATTCGATTCATAATTCATGATTCATAATTCATTTCATGATTTGTGATTCATGATTCGATTCATGATTCATGATTTGATTCATGATTCTTGATTCGAATCATGATTCATGATTTAATTCATAACTCATGAGTCGATTCATAATTCATGATTTATGATTCGATTCAAGATTCAAGATTTAATTCATGAATCATGATTCATGATTCAATTCATGATTCATGATTCATTTCATGATTCATGATTCAATTCATGATTCATGATTCATTTCATGATTCATGATTCAATTCATGATTCAATTTATAATTCATATTTCATGATTCAATTCATGATTCATGATTCATGATTCATGATTCATGATTCAATTCATGATTCACGATTCGATTCATGATTCATGATTCAGGATTCAATTCATGATTCATGATTCATGATTCAATTCATGATTCATGAATCATGATTCAATTCATGATGCATGTTTCAATTCATTATTCAATTCTTGATTCAATTAATATTTCAATTCATGATTCATGATTCAATTCATGATTCATGATTCATTGAACGATTCATGATTCATGATTCAATTCATGATTCATGATTCAATTTATGATTCATGATTCAATTCATGATTCATGATTCATGATTCAATTTATGATTCATGATTCAATTCATGATTCATGATTCATTTCAAGATTCATTTCATGATTTATGATTCATTTTATGATTCATGATTCATGATTTAATTCGTGATTTGCGATTCATGATTCGATTCATAATTCATGATTCATAATTCAATTCATGATTCATGATTCCATTCATGATTCATGATTCCATTCATGATTCATGATTCATTTTATGATTCATGATTAATGATTCAATTCATGATTTGTGATTCATGATTCGATTCATAATTCATGATTCATAATTCAATTCATGATTTGTGATTCATGATTCGATTCATGATTCATGATTCGATTCATGATTCTTGATTCGAATCATGATTCATGATTTGATTCATAACTCATGATTCGATTCATAATTCATGATTTATGATTCGATTCAAGATTCAAGATTTAATTCATGAATCATGATTCATGATTCATGATTTGATTCATGATTCATTTCATGATTCATGATTCAATTCATGATTCAATTCATGATTCAATTCATGATTCAATTTATAATTCATATTTCATGATTCAATTCATGATTCATGATTCATGATTCAATTCATGATTCATGATTCGATTCATGATTCAATTCATGATTAATGATTCATTTCATGATTCATGATTCAGGATTCAATTCATGATTCATGATTCAATTCATATTTCATGATTCATGATTCCTGATTTAATTCATGAATCATGATTCCTGATTCAATTCATGATTCATTTCTTGATTCAATTAATAATTCAATTCATGATTCATGATTTAATTCATGATTTATGATGCATGATTCGATTCATGATTCATGTTTGAATTCATGATTCAATTCATGATTCATGATTTAATTCATGATTCATGATTCAATTTATGATTCATGATTCATGATTCATGATTCAATTCATGATTTATGATTCGATTCATGATTCATGTTTGAATTCATGATTCATTTCATGATTCATTTCATGATTTATAATTTTATGATTCAATTCATGATTCAATTCATGATTAATTTTATGATTCATGATTCATGATTCAATTCATGATTCAATTCATCAATCATGATTCATGATTTAATTCATGATTCATGAATCATGATTCAATTCATGATTCATGTTTCAATTCATTATTCAATTCTTGATTCAATTAATAATTCAATTCATGATTCATGATTCAATTCATGATTCATGATTCAATGCAAGATTCATGATTCATGATTCAATTCATGATTCATGATTCGATTCATGATTCATGATTCATGATTCAATTTATGATTCATGGTTCAATTCATGATTCATGATTCAATTCATGATTCATGATTCATTTCAAGATTCATTTCATGATTTATGATTCAATTCATGATTCATGATTCATGATTCCATTCATGATTCATGATTCATTATTCAATTAATGATTCATGATTCAAGATTCGATTCAAGATTCATGATTCAATTCATGATTCATGATTCAATTCATGATTCGATTAATGATTCATGATTCATGATTCAATTCATGATTCATGAATCATGATTCGATTCATGATTCATATTTCAATTCATGATTCAATTCATGATTAAATTCATGATTCAATTCATAAATCATTATTCGATTCATGATATATTATTCATGATTCATGATTCATTTCATGATTCATGATTCAATTCATGATTCATGATTCGATTCATGATTCATGATTCAATTCATGATTCATGATTCAATTCATGATTCATTTCATGATTAATTTCTTGATTCATTTCATGATTCATGATTTTATGATTCAATTCATGATTCAATTCATGATTCATTTTATGATTCATGATTCATGATTCAATTCATGATTCAATTCATGAATCATGATTCATGATTTAATTCATGATTCATGATTCGATTCATGATTGATGATTCAATTCATGATTCATGTTTCAATTCATTATTAAATTCTTGATTGAATTCATAATTCAATTCATGATTCATGATTCAATTCATGATTCATGATTCAATGCATGATTCATTATTCATGATTCAATGCATGTCTCATGATTCATGATTCAATGCATGATTCATGATTCAATGCATGTCTCATGATTCATAATCAAATTCATGAATCATGATTCATGATTTAATTCATGATTCATGATTTGATTCATGATTCATGATTCAATTCATGATTCATGATTCATGATTCAATTCATGATTCATGAATCATGATTCATTTCATGATGCATGTTTCAATTCATTATTCAATTCTTGATTCAATTAATATTTCAATTCATGATTCATGATTCAATGCACGATTCATGATTCATGATTCAATTTATGATTCATGATTCAATTCATGATTCATGATTCATTTCAAGATTCATTTCATGATTTATGATTCAATTCATGATTCATGATTCAATTTATGATTCATGATTCAATTCATGATTCATGATTCAATTCATGATTCATGATTCATTTCAAGATTCATTTCATGATTTATGATTCAATTCATGATTCATGATTCCATTCATGATTCATGATTCCATTCATGATTCATGATTCATTTTAGGATTCATGATTCATGATTTAATTCGTGATTTATGATTCATGATTCGATTCATAATTCATGATTCATAATTCAATTCATGATTCCATTCATGATTCATTATTCATTTTATGATTCATGATTAATGATTCAATTCATGATTTGTGATTCATGATTCGATTCATAATTCATGATTCATAATTCAATTCATGATTTGTGATTCATGATTCGATTCATGATTCATGATTTGATTCATGATTCTTGATTCGAATCATGATTCATGATTTGATTCATAACTCATGAGTCGATTCATAATTCATGATTTATGATTCGATTCAAGATTCAAGATTTAATTCCTGAATCATGATTCATGATTCAATTCATGATTCATGATTCCATTCATGATTCATGATTCATTTTAGGATTCATGATTCATGATTTAATTCGTGATTTATGATTCATGATTCGATTCATAATTCATGATTCATAATTCAATTCATGATTCCATTCATGATTCATTATTCATTTTATGATTCATGATTAATGATTCAATTCATGAATTGTGATTCATGATTCGATTCATAATTCATGATTCATAATTCAATTCATGATTTGTGATTCATGATTCGATTCATGATTCATGATTCGATTCATGATTCATGATTTGATTCATTATTCTTGATTCGAATCATGATTCATGATTTGATTCATAACTCATGAGTCGATTCATAATTCATGATTTATGATTCGATTCAAGATTCAAGATTTAATTCATGAATCATGATTCATGATTCAATTCATGATTCATGATTCAATTCATGATTCAATTTATAATTCATATTTCATGATTCAATTCATAATTCATGATTCATGATTCATGATTCATGATTCAATTCATGATTCATGATTCGATTCATGATTCATGATTCAGGATTCAATTCATGATTCATGATTCATGATTCAATTCATGATTCATGAATCATGATTCAATTCATGATGCATGTTTCAATTCATGATTCAATTCATGATTCAATTCATGAATCATGATTCATGATTTAATTCATGATTCATGATTCGATTCATGATTGATGATTCAATTCATGATTCATGATTCATGTTTCAATTCATGATTCATGAATCATGATTCAATTCATGATTCATGTTTCAATTCATTATTCAATTCTTGATTCAATTAATAATTCAATTCATGATTCATGATTCAATTCATGATTCATGATTCAATGCAAGATTCATGATTCATGATTCAATTCATGATTCATGATTCGATTCATGATTCATGATTCATGATTCAATTTATGATTCATGGTTCAATTCATGATTCATGATTCAATTCATGATTCATGATTCATTTCAAGATTCATTTCATGATTTATGATTCAATTCATGATTCATGATTCATGATTCCATTCATGATTCATGATTCATTATTCAATTAATGATTCATGATTCAAGATTCGATTCAAGATTCATGATTCAATTCATGATTCATGATTCAATTCATGATTCGATTAATGATTCATGATTCATGATTCAATTCATGATTCATGAATCATGATTCGATTCATGATTCATATTTCAATTCATGATTCAATTCATGATTAAATTCATGATTCAATTCATAAATCATTATTCGATTCATGATATATTATTCATGATTCATGATTCATTTCATGATTCATGATTCAATTCATGATTCATGATTCGATTCATGATTCATGATTCAATTCATGATTCATGATTCAATTCATGATTCATTTCATGATTAATTTCTTGATTCATTTCATGATTCATGATTTTATGATTCAATTCATGATTCAATTCATGATTCATTTTATGATTCATGATTCATGATTCAATTCATGATTCAATTCATGAATCATGATTCATGATTTAATTCATGATTCATGATTCGATTCATGATTGATGATTCAATTCATGATTCATGTTTCAATTCATTATTAAATTCTTGATTGAATTCATAATTCAATTCATGATTCATGATTCAATTCATGATTCATGATTCAATGCATGATTCATTATTCATGATTCAATGCATGTCTCATGATTCATGATTCAATGCATGATTCATGATTCAATGCATGTCTCATGATTCATGATCAAATTCATGAATCATGATTCATGATTTAATTCATGATTCATGATTTGATTCATGATTCATGATTCAATTCATGATTCATGATTCATGATTCAATTCATGATTCATGAATCATGATTCATTTCATGATGCATGTTTCAATTCATTATTCAATTCTTGATTCAATTAATATTTCAATTCATGATTCATGATTCAATGCACGATTCATGATTCATGATTCATGATTCAATTTATGATTCATGATTCAATTCATGATTCATGATTCATTTCAAGATTCATTTCATGATTTATGATTCAATTCATGATTCATGATTTAATTTATGATTCATGATTCAATTCATGATTCATGATTCAATTCATGATTCATGATTCATTTCAAGATTCATTTCATGATTTATGATTCAATTCATGATTCATGATTCCATTCATGATTAATGATTCCATTCATGATTCATGATTCATTTTAGGATTCATGATTCATGATTTAATTCGTGATTTATGATTCATGATTCGATTCATAATTCATGATTCATAATTCAATTCATGATTCCATTCATGATACATTATTCATTTTATGATTCATGATTAATGATTCAATTCATGATTTGTGATTCATGATTCGATTCATAATTCATGATTCATAATTCAATTCATGATTTGTGATTCATGATTCGATTCATGATTCATGATTTGATTCATGATTCTTGATTCGAATCATGATTCATGATTTGATTCATAACTCATGAGTCGATTCATAATTCATGATTTATGATTCGATTCAAGATTCAAGATTTAATTCATGAATCATGATTCATGATTCAATTCATGATTCATGATTCCATTCATGATTCATGATTCATTTTAGGATTCATGATTCATGATTTAATTCGTGATTTATGATTCATGATTCGATTCATAATTCATGATTCATAATTCAATTCATGATTCCATTCATGATTCATTATTCATTTTATGATTCATGATTAATGATTCAATTCATGATTTGTGATTCATGATTCGATTCATAATTCATGATTTATAATTCAATTCATGATTTGTGATTCATGATTCGATTCATGATTCATGATTTGATTCATGATTCTTGATTCGAATCATGATTCATGATTTGATTCATAACTCATGAGTCGATTCATAATTCATGATTTATGATTCGATTCAAGATTCAAGATTTAATTCATGAATCATGATTCATGATTCAATTCATGATTCATGATTCAATTCATGATTCAATTTATAATTCATATTTCATGATTCAATTCATGATTCATGATTCATGATTCATGATTCATGATTCAATTCATGATTCATGATTCGATTCATGATTCATGATTCAGGATTCAATTCATGATTCATGATTCATGATTCAATTCATGATTCATGAATCATGATTCAATTCATGATGCATGTTTCAATTCATTATTCAATTCTTGATTCAATTAATATTTCAATTCATAATTCATGATTCAATTCATGATTCATGATTCAATGAACTAATCATGATTCATGATTCAATTCATGATTCATGATTCATGATTCAATTTATGATTCATGATTCAATTCATGATTCATGATTCATTTCAAGATTCATTTCATGACTTATGATTCAATTCATGATTCATGATTCATGATTCCATTCATGATTCATGATTCATTTTATGATTCATGATTCATGATTTAATTCGTGATTTGTGATTCATGATTCGATTCATAATTCATGATTCATAATTCAATTCATGATTCATGATTCCATTCATGATTCATGATTCATTTTATGATTCATGATTAATGATTCAATTCATGATTTGTGATTCATGATTCGATTCATAATTCATGATTCATAATTCAATTCATGATTTGTGATTCATGATTCGATTCATGATTCATGATTCGATTCATGATTCTTGATTCGAATCATGATTCATGATTTGATTCATAACTCATGATTCGATTCATAATTCATGATTTATGATTCGATTCAAGATTCAAGATTTAATTCATGAATCATGATTCATGATTCATGATTCGATTCATGATTCATTTCATGATTCATGATTCAATTCATGATTCAATTCATGATTCAATTCATGATTCAATTTATAATTCATATTTCATGATTCAATTCATGATTCATGATTCATGATTCAATTCATGATTCATGATTCGATTCATGATTCAATTCATGATTAATGATTCATTTCATGATTCATGATTCAGGATTCAATTCATGATTCATGATTCAATTCATAATTCATGATTCATGATTCCTGATTTAATTCATGAATCATGATTCCTGATTCAATTCATGATTCATGATTCATGATTCAATTCATGATTCAGGAATCATGAATCGATTCATAATTCATGTTTCAATTCATGATTCATTTCTTGATTCAATTAATAATTCAATTCATGATTCATGATTTAATTCATGATTTATGATGCATGATTCGATTCATGATTCATGTTTGAATTCATGATTCAATTCATGATTCATTTCATGATTCATGATTCAATTCATGATTTATGATTCGATTCATGATTCATGTTTGAATTCATGATTCATTTCATGATTCATTTCATGATTTATAATTTTATGATTCAATTCATGATTCAATTCATGATTAATTTTATGATTCATGATTCATGATTCAATTCATGATTCAATTCATGAATCATGATTCATGATTTAATTCATGATTCATGATTCGATTCATGATTGATGATTCAATTCATGATTCATGATTCATGATTCAATTCATGATTCATGATTCGATTCATGATTCATGATTCATGATTCAATTCGTGATTCATGATTCATTTCATGATTCATGATTCATGATTTAATTTATGATTCAGATCATGATTCATTTTATGATTCATAATTCATAATTCAATTCATGATTTAATTCATAATTCATGATTCAAGATTCGATTCATGATTCATGATTCATGATTCAATTCATGATTCGTTTTATGATTCATGATTCATGATTCATGATTCGATTCATGATTCATGATTCAAGATTCGATTCATGATTCATGATTCATGATTCAATTCATGATTCGTTTTATAATTCATGATTCATGATTCATGATTCAATTCATGATTCATGATTCATTATTCAATTAATGATTCATGATTCAAGATTCGATTCATGATTCATGATTCAATTCATGATTCATGATTCAATTCATGATTCGATTAATGATTCATGATTCATCATTCGATTCAGGATTCATGATTAATGATTCAATTCATGATTCATGATTCAATTCATGATTCATGAATCATGATTCGATTCATGATTCATATTTCAATTCATGATTCAATTCATGATTCAATTCATGATTCATTTCATGAATCATGATTCATGATTCAATTCATAAATCATTATTCGATTTATGATATATTATTCATGATTCATGATTCAATTCATGATTCATGATTCATGATTCAATTCATGATTCGATTCATGATTCATAATTCGATTCATGATTCATGATTCATGATTCATGATTCAATTCATGATTCATGATTCAATTCATGATTCATTTCATGATTCATTTCATGATTCATTTCATGATTCATGATTTTATGATTCAATTCATGATTCAATTCATGATTCATTTTATGATTCATGATTCATGATTCAATTCATGATTCAATTCATGAATCATGATTCATGATTTAATTCATGATTCATGATTCGATTCATGATTGATGATTCAATTCATGATTCATGTTTCAATTCATTATTAAATTCTTGATTGAATTCATAATTCAATTCATGATTCATGATTCAATTCATGATTCATGATTCAATGCATGATTCATGATTCATGATTCAATGCATGTCTCATGATTCATGATTCAATGCATGATTCATGATTTATGATTCAATGCATGTCTCATTATTCATGATCAAATTCATGAATCATGATTCATGATTTAATTCATGATTCATGATTTGATTCATGATTCATGATTCAATTCATGATTCATGATTCATGATTCAATTCATGATTCATGAATCATGATTCATTTCATGATGCATGTTTCAATTCATTATTCAATTCTTGATTCAATTAATATTTCAATTCATGATTCATGATTCAATTCATGATTCATGATTCAATGCACGATTCATGATTCATGATTCAATTCATGATTCATGATTCATGATTCAATTTATGATTCATGATTCAATTCATGATTCATGATTCAATTCATGATTCATTTCAAGATTCATTTCATGATTTATGATTCAATTCATGATTCATGATTCATGTTTCAATTTATGATTCATGATTCAATTCATGATTCATGATTCAATTCATGATTCATGATTCATTTCAAGATTCATTTCATGATTTAAGATTCAATTCATGATTCATGATTCATGATTCCATTCATGATTCATGATTCCATTCATGATTCATGATTCATTTTAGGATTCATGATTCATGATTTAATTCGTGATTTATGATTCATGATTCGATTCATAATTCATGATTCATAATTCAATTCATGATTCCATTCATGATTCATTATTCATTTTATGATTCATGATTAATGATTCAATTCATGATTTGTGATTCATGATTCGATTCATAATTCATGATTCATAATTCAATTCATGATTTGTGATTCATGATTCGATTCATGATTCATGATTTTAATCATGATTCTTGATTCGAATCATGATTCATGATTTGATTCATAACTCATGAGTCGATTCATAATTCATGATTTATGATTCGATTCAAGATTCAAGATTTAATTCATGAATCATGATTCATGATTCAATTCATGATTCATGATTCATTTCATGATTCATGATTCAATTCATGATTCAATTTATAATTCATATTTCATGATTCAATTCATGATTCATGATTCATGATTCAATTCATGATTAATGATTCGATTCATGATTCATGATTCAGGATTCAATTCATGATTCATGATTCATGATTCAATTCATGATTTATGAATCATGATTCAATTCATGATGCATGTTTCAATTCATTATTCAATTCTTGATTCAATTAATATTTCAATTCATGATTCATGATTCAATTCATGATTCATGATTCAATGAACGATTCATGATTCATGATTCAATTCATGATTCATGATTTATGATTCAATTTATGATTCATGATTCAATTCATGATTCATGATTCATTTCAAGATTCATTTCATGATTTATGATTCAATTCATGATTCATGATTCCATTCATGATTCATGATTCATTTTATGATTCATGATTCATGATTTAATTTGTGATTTGTGATTCATGATTCGATTCATAATTCATGATTCATAATTCAATTCATGATTCATGATTCCATTCATGATTCATGATTCATTTTATGATTCATGATTAATGATTCAATTAATGATTTGTGATTCATGATTCGATTCATAATTCATGATTCATAATTCAATTCATGATTTGTGATTCATGATTCGATAAATGATTCATGATTCGATTCATGATTCTTGATTTGAATCATGATTCATGATTTGATTCATAACTCATGATTCGATTCATAATTCATGATTTATGATTCGATTCAAGATTCAAGATTTAATTCATGAATCATGATTCATGATTCATGATTCGATTCATGATTCATTTCATGATTCATGATTCAATTCATGATTCAATTCATGATTCAATTCATGATTCAATTTATAATTCATATTTCATGATTCAATTCATGATTCATGATTATGATTCATGATTCATGATTCAATTCATGATTCATGATTCAATTCATGATTCATGATTCAATTCATGATTAATGATTAATTTCATGATTCATGATTCAGGATTCAATTCATGATTCATGATTCAATTCATAATTCATGATTCATGATTCCTGATTTAATTCATGAATCATGATTCCTGATTCAATTCATGATTCATGATTCATGATTCAATTCATGATTCATGAATCATGAATCGATTAATGATTCATTTTTCAATTCATGATTCATTTCTTGATTCAATTAATAATTCAATTCATGATTCATGATTTAATTCATGATTTATGATGCATGATTCGATTCATTATTCATGTTTGAATTCATGATTCAATTCATGATTCATTTCATGTTTCATGATTCAATTTATGATTCATGATTCAATTTATGATTCATGATTCATGATTCAATTCATGATTTATGATTCGATTCATTAATTCATGTTTGAATTCATGATTCATTTCATGATTCATTTCATGATTCATGATTTAATTTGTGATTTATGATTCATGATTCGATTCATAATTCATGATTCATAATTCAATTCATGATTCCATTCATGATTCATTATTCATTTTATGATTCATGATTAATGATTCAATTCATGATTTGTGATTCATGATTCGATTCATAATTCATGATTCATAATTCAATTCATGATTTGTGATTCATGATTCGATTCATGATTCATGATTTGATTCATAACTCATGAGTCGATTCATAATTCATGATTTATGATTCGATTCAAGATTCAAGATTTAATTCATGATTCATGATTCATTTCATGATTCATGATTCAATTCATGATTCATGATTCATTTCATGATTCATGATTCAATTCATGATTCAATTTATAATTCATATTTCATGATTCAATTCATGATTCATGATTCATGATTCAATTCATGATTAATGATTCGATTCATGATTCATGATTCAGGATTCAATTCATGATTCATGATTCATGATTCAATTCATGATTCATGAATCATGATTCAATTCATGATGCATGTTTCAATTCATTATTCAATTCTTGATTCAATTAATATTTCAATTCATGATTCATGATTCAATTCATGATTCATGATTCAATGAACGATTCATGATTCATGATTCAATTCATGATTCATGATTCATGATTCAATTTATGATTCATGATTCAATTCATGATTCATGATTCATTTCAAGATTCATTTCATGATTTATGATTCAATTCATGATTCATGATTCCATTCATGATTCATGATTCATTTTATGATTCATGATTCATGATTTAATTTGTGATTTGTGATTCATGATTCGATTCATAATTCATGATTCATAATTCAATTCATGATTCATGATTCCATTCATGATTCATGATTCATTTTATGATTCATGATTAATGATTCAATTAATGATTTGTGATTCATGATTCGATTCATAATTCATGATTCATAATTCAATTCATGAATTGTGATTCATGATTCGATAAATGATTCATGATTCGATTCATGATTCTTGATTCGAATCATGATTCATGATTTGATTCATAACTCATGATTCGATTCATAATTCATGATTTATGATTCGATTCAAGATTCAAGATTTAATTCATGAATCATGATTCATGATTCATGATTCGATTCATGATTCATTTCATGATTCATGATTCAATTCATGATTCAATTCATGATTCAATTCATGATTCAATTTATAATTCATATTTCATGATTCAATTCATGATTCATGATTCATGATTCAATTCATGATTCATGATTCAATTCATGATTAATGATTCATTTCATGATTCATGATTCAGGATTCAATTCATGATTCATGATTCAATTCATAATTCATGATTCATGATTCCTGATTTAATTCATGATTAATGATTCATTTCATGATTCATGATTCAGGATTCAATTCATGATTCATGATTCAATTCATAATTCATGATTCATGATTCAGGATTCAATTCATGATTCCTGATTCAATTCATAATTAATGATTCATTTCATGATTCATGATTCAGGATTCAATTCATGATTCATGATTCAATTCATAATTCATGATTCATGATTCAGGATTCAATTCATGATTCCTGATTCAATTCATGATTCATGATTCATGATTCAATTCATGATTCATGAATCATGAATTGATTAATGATTCATTTTTCAATTCATGATTCATTTCTTGATTCAATTAATAATTCAATTCATGATTCATGATTTAATTCATGATTTATGATGCATGATTCGATTCATGATTTATGTTTGAATTCATGATTCAATTCATGATTCATTTCATGTTTCATGATTCAATTTATGATTCATGATTCAATTTATGATTCATGATTCATGATTCAATTCATGATTTATGATTCGATTCATTAATTCATGTTTGAATTCATGATTCATTTCATGATTCATTTCATGATTCATGATTTTATGATTCAATTCATGATTCAATTCATGATTAATTTTATGATTCATGATTCATGATTCAATTCATGATTCAATTCATGAATCATGATTCATGATTTAATTCATGATTCATGATTCGATTCATGATTGATGATTCAATTCATGATTCATGATTCATGAATCATGATTCAATTTATGATTCATGTTTTAATTCATTATTCAATTCTTGATTCAATTAATAATTCAATTCATGATTCATGATTCAATACACGATTCATGATTCATGATTCAATTCATGATTCATGATTCGATTCATGATTCATGATTCATGATTCAATTTATGATTCATGGTTCAATTCATGATTCATGATTCAATTCATGATTCATGATTCATTTCAATATTCATTTCATGATTTATGATTCAATTCATGATTCATGATTCATGATTCCAATCATGATTCATGATTAATTTTATGATTCATGATTCATGATTCAATTCGTGATTTGTGATTCATGATTCGAGTCATAATTCATGATTCATAATTCAATTCATGATTCATGATTCCATTCATGATTCATGATTCATTTTATGATTCATGATTCATGATTCAATTCATGATTTGTGGTTCATGATTCGATTCATAATTCATGATTCATAATTCAATTCATGATTCATGATTCCATTCATGATTCATGATTCATTTTATGATTCATGATTTATGATTCAATTCATGATTTGTGATTTATGATTCGATTCATGATTCATGATTCGATTCATGATTCTTGATTCGAATCATGATTCATGATTTGATTCATAATTCATGATTCGATCCATAATTCATGATTCCATTCATGATTCATGATTCATTTTATGATTCATGATTTATGATTCAATTCATGATTTGTGATTTATGATTCGATTCATGATTCATGATTCGATTCATGATTCTTGATTCGAATCATGATTCATGATTTGATTCATAATTCATGATTCGATCCATAATTTATGATTTATGATTCGATTTATGATTTAAGATTTAATTCATGATTCATGATTCATGATTCAATTCATGATTCAATTCATGATTCAATTTAAAATTCATAATTCATGATTCAATTCATGATTCATGATTCGATTCATGATTCATAATTCATGATTCAATTCGTGATTCATGATTCAATTCATGATTCATGATTCATTTCATGATTCATTTCATGATTTATGATTCAATTCTTGATTCAATTCATGATTCATGATTTATTTCATGATTCATTTCATGATTCATGATTCATGATTTAATTTATGATTCAGATCATGATTCATTTTATGATTCATAATTCATAATTCAATTCATGATTCAATTCATGATTCATGATTCATGATTCAATTCATGATTCATGATTCAATTAATGATTCATGATTCAAGATTCGATTCATGATTCATGATTCATGATTCAATTCATGATTCGTTTTATGATTCATGATTCATGATTCGATTCATGATTCATGATTCGATTCATGATTCATGATTCATGATTCAATTCATGATTCGTTTTATGATTCATGATTCATGATTCGATTCATGATTCATGATTCGATTCATGATTCATGATTCATGATTTAATTCATGATTCATGATTCAATTCATGATTCATGAATCATGATTCGATTCATGTTTCAATTCATGATTCAATTCAATATTCTATTCATGATGCATGATTCATGATTCAATTCATGATTCATGATTCATTATTCAATTAATGATTCATGATTCAAGATTTGATTCATGATTCATGATTCAATTCATGATTCATGATTCAATTCATGATTCGATTATTGATTTATGATTCATCATTCGATTCAGGATTCATGATTCATGATTCAATTCATGATTCATGATTCAATTCATGATTCATGATTCATGATTCAATTCATGATTCATGAATCATGATTCGATTCATGATTCATATTTCAATTCATGATTCAATTCATGATTCATTTCATGAATCATGATTCATGATTCAATTCATAAATCATTATTCGATTCATGATATATTATTCATGATTCATGATTCATTTCATGATTCATGATTCAATTCATGATTCATGATTCATGATTCATGATTCGATTCATGATTCATGATTCGATTCATGATTCATGATTCGATTCATGATTCATGATTCATGATTCATGATTCAATTCATGATTCATGATTCAATTCATGATTCATTTTATGATTCATTTCATGATTCATTTCATGATTCATGATTTTATGATTCAATTCATGATTCAATTCATGATTCATTTTATGATTCATGATTCATGATTCAATTCATGATTCAATTCATGAATCATGATTCATGATTTAATTCATGATTCATGATTCGATTCATGATTGATGATTCAATTCATGATTCATGTTTCAATTCATAATTAAATTCTTGATTGAATTCATAATTCAATTCATGATTCATGATTCAATTCATGATTCATGATTCAATGCATGATTCATGATTCATGATTCGATTCATGATTCATGTTTCAATTCATTATTAAATTCTTGATTGAATTCATAATTCAATTCATGATTCATGATTCAATTCATGATTCATGATTCAATGCATGATTCATGATTCAATGCATGTCTCATGATTCATGATTCAATGCATGATTCATGATTCATGATTCAATGCATGTCTCATGATTCATGATCAAATTCATGAATCATGATTCATGATTTAATTCATGATTCATGATTTGATTCATGATTCATGATTCAATTCATGATTCATGATTCATGATTCAATTCATGATTCATGATTCATGATTCAATTCATGATTCATGAATCATGATTCATTTCATGATGCATGTTTCAATTCATTATTCAATTCTTGATTCAATTAATATTTCAATTCATGATTCATGATTCAATTCATGATTCATGATTCAATGCACGATTCATGATTCATGATTCAATTCATGATTCATGATTCAATTCATGATTCATGATTCATGATTCAATTTATGATTCATGATTCAATTCATGATTCATGATTCAATTCATGATTCATGATTCATGATTCAATTCGTGATTCGATTTATAATTCATGATTCATGATTCATGATTTGATTCATGATTCATGATTCAATTCATGATTCATGATTCGATTCATGATTCATGATTCATGATTCAATTTATGATTCATGGTTCAATTCATGATTCATGATTCAATTCATGATTCATGATTCATTTCAATATTCATTTCATGATTTATGATTCAATTCATGATTCATGATTCATGATTCCAATCATGATTCATGATTAATTTTATGATTCATGATTCATGATTCAATTCGTGATTTGTGATTCATGATTCGAGTCATAATTCATGATTCATAATTCAATTCATGATTCATGATTCCATTCATGATTCATGATTCATTTTATGATTCATGATTCATGATTCAATTCATGATTTGTGGTTCATGATTCGATTCATAATTCATGATTCATAATTCAATTCATGATTCATGATTCCATTCATGATTCATGATTCATTTTATGATTCATGATTTATGATTCAATTCATGATTTGTGATTTATGATTCGATTCATGATTCATGATTCGATTCATGATTCTTGATTCGAATCATGATTCATGATTTGATTCATAATTCATGATTCGATCCATAATTCATGATTCCATTCATGATTCATGATTCATTTTATGATTCATGATTTATGATTCAATTCATGATTTGTGATTTATGATTCGATTCATGATTCATGATTCGATTCATGATTCTTGATTCGAATCATGATTCATGATTTGATTCATAATTCATGATTCGATCCATAATTTATGATTTATGATTCGATTTATGATTTAAGATTTAATTCATGATTCATGATTCATGATTCAATTCATGATTCAATTCATGATTCAATTTAAAATTCATAATTCATGATTCAATTCATGATTCATGATTCGATTCATGATTCATAATTCATGATTCAATTCGTGATTCATGATTCAATTCATGATTCATGATTCATTTCATGATTCATTTCATGATTTATGATTCAATTCTTGATTCAATTCATGATTCATGATTTATTTCATGATTCATTTCATGATTCATGATTCATGATTTAATTTATGATTCAGATCATGATTCATTTTATGATTCATAATTCATAATTCAATTCATGATTCAATTCATGATTCATGATTCATGATTCAATTCATGATTCATGATTCAATTAATGATTCATGATTCAAGATTCGATTCATGATTCATGATTCATGATTCAATTCATGATTCGTTTTATGATTCATGATTCAGGATTCGATTCATGATTCATGATTCGATTCATGATTCATGATTCATGATTCAATTCATGATTCGTTTTATGATTCATGATTCATGATTCGATTCATGATTCATGATTCGATTCATGATTCATGATTTAATTCATGATTCATGATTCAATTCATGATTCATGAATCATGATTCGATTCATGTTTCAATTCATGATTCAATTCAATATTCTATTCATGATGCATGATTCATGATTCAATTCATGATTCATGATTCATTATTCAATTAATGATTCATGATTCAAGATTTGATTCATGATTCATGATTCAATTCATGATTCATGATTCAATTCATGATTCGATTATTGATTCATGATTCATCATTCGATTCAGGATTCATGATTCATGATTCAATTCATGATTCATGATTCAATTCATGATTCATGATTCATGATTCAATTCATGATTCATGAATCATGATTCGATTCATGATTCATATTTCAATTCATGATTCAATTCATGATTCATTTCATGAATCATGATTCATGATTCAATTCATAAATCATTATTCGATTCATGATATATTATTCATGATTCATGATTCATTTCATGATTCATGATTCAATTCATGATTCATGATTCATGATTCATGATTCGATTCATGATTCATGATTCGATTCATGATTCATGATTCGATTCATGATTCATGATTCATGATTCATGATTCAATTCATGATTCATGATTCAATTCATGATTCATTTTATGATTCATTTCATGATTCATTTCATGATTCATGATTTTATGATTCAATTCATGATTCAATTCATGATTCATTTTATGATTCATGATTCATGATTCAATTCATGATTCAATTCATGAATCATGATTCATGATTTAATTCATGATTCATGATTCGATTCATGATTGATGATTCAATTCATGATTCATGTTTCAATTCATAATTAAATTCTTGATTGAATTCATAATTCAATTCATGATTCATGATTCAATTCATGATTCATGATTCAATGCATGATTCATGATTCATGATTCGATTCATGATTCATGTTTCAATTCATTATTAAATTCTTGATTGAATTCATAATTCAATTCATGATTCATGATTCAATTCATGATTCATGATTCAATGCATGATTCATGATTCATGATTCAATGCATGTCTCATGATTCATGATTCAATGCATGATTCATGATTCATGATTCAATGCATGTCTCATGATTCATGATCAAATTCATGAATCATGATTCATGATTTAATTCATGATTCATGATTTGATTCATGATTCATGATTCAATTCATGATTCATGATTCATGATTCAATTCATGATTCATGATTCATGATTCAATTCATGATTCATGAATCATGATTCATTTCATGATGCATGTTTCAATTCATTATTCAATTCTTGATTCAATTAATATTTCAATTCATGATTCATGATTCAATTCATGATTCATGATTCAATGCACGATTCATGATTCATGATTCAATTCATGATTCATGATTCAATTCATGATTCATGATTCATGATTCAATTTATGATTCATGATTCAATTCATGATTCATGATTCAATTCATGATTCATGATTCATTTCAAGATTCATTTCATGATTTATGATTCAATTCATGATTCATGATTCATGATTCAATTTATGATTCATGATTCAATTCATGATTCATGATTCAATTCATGATTCATGATTCATTTCAAGATTCATTTCATGATTTATGATTCAATTCATGATTCATGATTCATGATTCCATTCATGATTCATGATTCCATTCATGATTCATGATTCATTTTAGGATTCATGATTTAATTCGTGATTTATGATTCATGATTCGATTCATAATTCATGATTCATAATTCAATTCATGATTTCTGATTCATGATTCGATTCATGATTCATGATTTGATTCATGATTCTTGATTCGAATCATGATTCATGATTTGATTCATAACTCATGAGTCGATTCATAATTCATGATTTATGATTCGATTCAAGATTCAAGATTTAATTCATGAATCATGATTCATGATTCAATTCATGATTCATGATTCATTTCATGATTCATGATTCAATTCATGATTCAATTTATAATTCATATTTCATGTTTCAATTCATGATTCATGATTCATGATTCAATTCATGATTCATGATTCGATTCATGATTCATGATTCAGGATTCAATTCATGATTCATGATTCATGATTCAATTAATGATTCAATTCATGATGCATGTTTCAATTCATTATTCAATTCTTGATTCAATTAATATTTCAATTCATGATTCATGATTCAATTCATCATTCATGATTCAATGAACGATTCATGATTCATGATTCAATTCATGATTCATGATTCATGATTCAATTTATGATTCATGAATCAATTCATGATTCATGATTCATTTCAAGATTCATTTCATGATTTATGATTCAATTCATGATTCATGATTCATGATTCCATTCATGATTCATGATTCATTTTATGATTCATGATTTAATTCGTGATTTGTGATTCATCATTCGATTCATAATTCATGATTCATAATTCAATTCATGATTCATGATTCCATTCATGATTTATGATTCATTTTATGATTCATGATTAATGATTCAATTCATGATTTGTGATTCATGATTCGATTCATAATTCATGATTCATAATTCAATTCATGATTTGTGATTCATGATTCGATTCATGATTCATGATTCGATTCATGATTCTTGATTCGAATCATGATTCATGATTTGATTCATAACTCATGATTCGATTCATAATTCATGATTTATGATTCGATTCAAGATTCAAGATTTAATTCATGAATCATGATTCATGATTCATGATTCGATTCATGATTCATTTCATGATTCATGATTCAATTCATGATTCAATTCATGATTCAATTCATGATTCAATTTATAATTCATATTTCATGATTCAATTCATGATTCATGATTCATGATTCAATTCATGATTCATGATTCGATTCATGATTCATGATTCAATTCATGATTAATGATTCATTTCATGATTCATGATTAAGGATTCAATTCATGATTCATGATTCAATTCATAATTCATGATTCATGATTCCTGATTTAATTCATGAATCATGATTCCTGATTCAATTCATGATTCATGATTCATGATTCAATTCATGATTCATGTATCATGAATCGATTCATGATTCATGTTTCAATTCATGATTCATTTCTTGATTTAATTAATAATTCAATTCATGATTCATGATTTAATTCATGATTTATGATGCATGATTCGATTCAGGATTCATGTTTGAATTCATGATTCAATTCATGATTCATTTCATGATTCATGATTCAATTTATGATTCATGATTCAATTTATGATTCATGATTCATGATTCATGATTCAATTCATGATTTATGATTCGATTCATGATTCATGTTTGAATTCATGATTCATTTCATGATTCATTTCATGATTCATGATTTTATGATTCAATTCATGATTCAATTCATGATTAATTTTATGATTCATGATTCATGATTCAATTCATGATTCAATTCATGAATCATGATTCATGATTTAATACAAGATTCATGATTCGATTCATGATTGATGATTCAATTCATGATTCATGATTCATGATTCAATTCATGATTCATGAATCATGATTCAATTTATGATTCATGTTTCAATTCATTATTCAATTCTTGATTCAATTAATAATTCAATTCATGATTCATGATTCAATTCATGATTCATGATTCAATGCACGATTCATGATTCATGATTCAATTCATGATTCATGATTCGATTCATGATTCATGAATCATGATTCAATTTATGATTCATGTTTCAATTCATTATTCAATTCTTGATTCAATTAATAATTCAATTCATGATTCATGAATCAATTCATGATTCATGATTCATTTCAAGATTCATTTCATGATTTATGATTCAATTCATGATTCATGATTCATGATTCCATTCATGATTCATGATTCATTTTATGATTCATGATTCATGATTTAATTCGTGATTTGTGATTCATCATTCGATTCATAATTCATGATTCATAATTCAATTCATGATTCATGATTCCATTCATGATTTATGATTCATTTTATGATTCATGATTAATGATTCAATTCATGATTTGTGATTCATGATTCGATTCATAATTCATGATTCATAATTCAATTCATGATTTGTGATTCATGATTCGATTCATGATTCATGATTCGATTCATGATTCTTGATTCGAATCATGATTCATGATTTGATTCATAACTCATGATTCGATTCATAATTCATGATTTATGATTCGATTCAAGATTCAAGATTTAATTCATGAATCATGATTCATGATTCATGATTCGATTCATGATTCATTTCATGATTCATGATTCAATTCATGATTCAATTCATGATTCAATTTATAATTCATATTTCATGATTCAATTCATGATTCATGATTCATGATTCAATTCATGATTCATGATTCGATTCATGATTCATGATTCAATTCATGATTAATGATTCATTTCATGATTCATGATTAAGGATTCAATTCATGATTCATGATTCAATTCATAATTCATGATTCATGATTCCTGATTTAATTCATGAATCATGATTCCTGATTCAATTCATGATTCATGATTCATGATTCAATTCATGATTCATGTATCATGAATCGATTCATGATTCATGTTTCAATTCATGATTCATTTCTTGATTTAATTAATAATTCAATTCATGATTCATGATTTAATTCATGATTTATGATGCATGATTCGATTCAGGATTCATGTTTAAATTCATGATTCAATTCATGTTTCATTTCATGATTCATGATTCAATTTATGATTCATGATTCAATTTATGATTCATGATTCATGATTCATGATTCAATTCATGATTTATGATTCGATTCATGATTCATGTTTGAATTCATGATTCATTTCATGATTCATTTCATGATTCATGATTTTATGATTCAATTCATGATTCAATTCATGATTAATTTTATGATTCATGATTCATGATTCAATTCATGATTCAATTCATGAATCATGATTCATGATTTAATTCATGATTCATGATTCGATTCATGATTGATGATTCAATTCATGATTTATGATTCAATTCATGATTCATGAATCATGATTCAATTTATGATTCATGTTTCAATTCATTATTCAATTCTTGATTCAATTAATAATTCAATTCATGATTCATGATTCAATTCATGATTCATGATTCAATGCACGATTCATGATTCATGATTCAATTCATGATTCATGATTCGATTCATGATTCATGATTCATGATTCATGATTCAATTTATGATTCATGGTTCAATTCATGATTCATGATTCATTTCAAGATTCATTTCATGATTTATGATTCAATTCATGATTCATGATTAATGATTCCAATCATGATTCATGATTAATTTTATGATTCATGATTCATGATTCAATTCGTGATTTGTCATTCATGATTCGATTCAAAATTCATGATTCATAATTCAATTCATGATTCATGATTCCATTCATGATTCATGATTCATTTTATGAATCATGATTCATGATTCAATTCATGATTTGTGGTTCATGATTCGATTCATAATTCATGATTCATAATTCAATTCATGATTCATGATTCCATTTATGATTCATGATTCATTTTATGATTCATGATTTATGATTCAATTCATGATTTGTGATTTATGATTCGATTCATGATTCATGATTCGATTCATGATTCTTGATTTGAATCATGATTAATGATTTGATTCATAATTCATGATTCGATCCATAATTCATGATTTATGATTCGATTTTTGATTCAAGATTTAATTCATGATTCATGATTCATGATTCAATTCATGATTTATGATTCATTTCATGATTCATGATTAAATTCATGATTCAATTCATGATTCAATTTAAAATTCATAATTCATGATTCAATTCATGATTCATGATTCATGATTCAATTCATGATTCATGATTCGATTCATGATTCATGATTCATGATTCAATTTGTGATTCATTTCATGATTCATGATTCATTTCATGATTCATTTCATGATTTATGATTCAATTCTTGATTCAATTCATGATTCATGATTTATTTCATGATTAATTTCATGATTCATGATTCATGATTTAATTTATGATTCAGATCATGATTCATTTTATGATTCATAATTCATAATTCAATTCATGATTCAATTCATGATTCATGATTCATGATTCAATTCATGATTCATGATTCAATTAATGATTCATGATTCAAGATTCGATTCATGATTCATGATTCATGATTCAATTCATGATTCGTTTTATGATTCATGATTCATGATTCGATTCATGATTCATGATTCATGATTCAATTCATGATTCATGATTCATGATTTAATTCATGATTCATGATTCAATTCATGATTCATGAATCATGATTCGATTCATGTTTCAATTCATGATTCAATTCAATAATCTATTCATGATTCATGATTCATGATTCAATTCATGATTCATGATTCATTATTCAATTAATGATTCATGATTCAAGATTCGATTCATGATTCATGATTCAATTCATGATTCATGATTCAATTCATGATTCGATTAATGATTCAATTCATGATTCATTTCATGAATCATGATTCATGATTCAATTCATAAATCATTATTCGATTCATGATATATTATTCATGATTCATGATTCATTTCATGATTCATGATTCAATTCATGATTCATGATTCATGATTCAATTCATGATTCATGATTCATGATTCAATTCATGATTCGATTCATGATTCATGATTCGATTCATGATTCATGATTCGATTCATGATTCATGATTCATGATTCATGATTCATGATTCATGATTCAATTCATGATTCATGATTCAATTCATGATTCATGATTCAATTCATGATTCATTTCATGATTCATTTCATGATTCATTTCATGATTCATGATTTTATGATTCAATTCATGATTCAATTCATGATTCATTTTATGATTCATGATTCATGATTCAATTCATGATTCAATTCATGAATCATGATTCATGATTTAATTCATGATTCATGATTCGATTCATGATTGATGATTCAATTCATGATTCATGTTTCAATTCATTATTAAATTATTGATTAAATTCATAATTCAATTCATGATTCATGATTCAATTCATGATTCATGATTCAATGCATGATTCATGATTCATGATTCAATGCATGTCTCATGATTCATGATTCAATGCATGATTCATGATTCATCATTCGATTCAGGATTCATGTTTCAATTCATTATTAAATTCTTGATTGAATTCATAATTCAATTCATGATTCATGATTCAATTCATGATTCATGATTCAATGCATGATTCATGATTCATGATTCAATGCATGTCTCATGATTCATGATTCAATGCATGATTCATGATTCATCATTCGATTCAGGATTCATGATTCATGATTCAATTCATGATTCAATTCATGATTCAATTCATGATTCAATTCATGAATCATGATTCATGATTCAATTCATAAATCATTATTCGATTCATGATATATTATTCATGATTCATGATTCATTTCATGATTCATGATTCAATTCATGATTCATGATTCATGATTCAATTCATGATTCATGATTCATGATTCAATTCATGATTCGATTCATGATTCATGATTCGATTCATGATTCATGATTCGATTCATGACTCATGATTCATGATTCATGATTCATGATTCATGATTCATGATTCAATTCATGATTCATGATTCAATTCATGATTCATTTCATGATTCAATTCATGATTCATTTTATGATTCATGATTCATGATTCAATTCATGATTCAATTCATGAATCATGATTCATGATTTAATTCATGATTCATGATTCGATTCATGATTGATGATTCAATTCATGATTCATGTTTCAATTCATTATTAAATTATTGATTAAATTCATAATTCAATTCATGATTCATGATTCAATTCATGATTCATGATTCAATGCATGATTCATGATTCATGATTCGATTCATGATTCATGTTTCAATTCATTATTAAATTCTTGATTGAATTCATAATTCAATTCATGATTCATGATTCATGATTCAATGCATGATTCATGATTCATGATTCAATGCATGTCTCATGATTCATGATTCAATGCATGATTCATGATTCATGATTCAATGCATGTCTCATTATTCATGATCAAATTCATGATTCATGATTTGATTCATGATTCATGATTCAATTCATGATTCATGATTCATGATTCAATTCATGATTCATGAATCATGATTCATATCATGATGCATGTTTCAATTCATTATTCAATTCTTGATTCAATTAATATTTCAATTCATGATTCATGATTCAATTCATGATTCATGATTCAATGCACGATTCATGATTCATGATTCAATTCATGATTCATTTCATGAATCATGATTCATGATTCAATTCATAAATCATTATTCGATTCATGATATATTATTCATGATTCATGATTCATTTCATGATTCATGATTCAATTCATGATTCATGATTCAAGGTTCAATTCATGATTCGATTCATGATTCGATTCATGATTCATGATTCGATTCATGATTCATGATTCATGATTCATGATTCATAATTCAATTCATGATTCATGATTCAATTCATGATTCATTTCATGATTCATTTCATGATTCATTTCATGATTCATGATTTTATGATTCAATTCATGATTCAATTCATGATTCATTTTATGATTCATGATTCATGATTCAATTCATGATTCAATTCATGAATCATGATTCATGATTTAATTCATGATTCATGATTCGATTCATGATTGATGATTCAATTCATGATTCATGTTTCAATTCATTATTAAATTATTGATTAAATTCATGATTCAATGCACGATTCATGATTCATGATTCAATTTATGATTCATGATTCAATTCATGAATCATGATTCAATTCTTGATTCATGATTCATTTCAAGATTCATTTCATGATTTATGATTCAATTCATGATTCATGATTCAGTTCATGATTCATGATTCAATTCATGATTCATGATTCATTTCAAGATTCATTTCATGATTTATGATTAAATCCATGATTCATGATTTATGATTCCATTCATGATTCATGATTCCATTCATGATTCATGATTCATTTTAGGATTCATGATTCATGATTCAAGATTCATGATTCAATTCATGATTCATGATTCAATTCATGATTCATGATTCAGGATTCAATTCATGATTCATGATTCAATTCATGATTCATGAATCATGATTCAAATTATGATGCATGTTTCAATTCATTATTCAATTCTTGATTCAATTAATATTTCAATTCATGATTCATGATTCAATTCATGATTCATGATTCAATGAACGATTCATGATTCATGATTCAATTCATGATTCATTATTCATGATTCAATTTAAGATTCATGATTCAATTCATGATTCATGATTCATTTCAAGATTCATTTCATGATTTATGATTCAATTCATGATTCATGATTCATGATTCCATTCATGATTCATGATTCATTTTATGATTCATGATTCATGATTTAATTCGTGATTTGTGATTCATGATTCGATTCATAATTCATGATTCATAATTCAATTCATGATTCATGATTCCATTCATGATTCATGATTCATTTTATGATTCATGATTAATGATTCAATTAATGATTTGTGATTCATGATTCGATTCATAATTCATGATTCATAATTCAATTCATGATTTCTGATTCATGATTCGATTCATGATTCATGATTCGATTCATGATTCTTGATTCGAATCATGATTCATGATTTGATTCATAACTCATGATTCGATTCATAATTCATGATTTATGATTCGATTCAAGATTCAAGATTTAATTCATGAATCATGATTCAATTCATGATTAATGATTCATTTCATGATTCATGATTCAGGATTCAATTCATGATTCATGATTCAATTCATAATTCATGATTCATGATTCCTGATTTAATTCATGAATCATGATTCCTGATTCAATTCATGATTCATGATTCATGATTCAATTCATGATTCATGAATCATGAATCGATTCATGATTCATGTTTCAATTCATGATTCATTTCTTGATTTAATTAATAATTCAATTCATGATTCATGATTTAATTCATGATTTATGATGCATGATTCGATTCATGATTCATGTTTGAATTCATGATTCAATTCATGATTCATTTCATGATTCATGATTCAATTTATGATTCATGATTCAATTTATGATTCATGATTCATGATTCATGATTCAATTCATGATTTATGATTCGATTCATGATTCATGTTTGAATTCATGATTCATTTCATGATTCATTTCATGATTCATGATTTTATGATTCAATTCATGATTCAATTCATGATTAATTTTATGATTCATGATTCATGATTCAATTCATGATTCAATTCATGAATCATGATTCATGATTTAATTCATGATTCATGATTCGATTCATGATTGATGATTCAATTCATGATTCATGATTCATGATTCAATTCATGATTCATGAATCATGATTGAATTTATGATTCATGTTTCAATTCATCATTCAATTCTTGATTCAATTAATAATTCAATTCATGATTCATGATTTAATTCATGATTTATGATGCATGATTCGATTCATGATTCATGTTTGAATTCATGATTCAATTCATGATTCATTTCATGATTCATGATTCAATTTATGATTCATGATTCAATTTATGATTCATGATTCATGATTCATGATTCAATTCATGATTTATGATTCGATTCATGATTCATGTTTGAATTCATGATTCATTTCATGATTCATTTCATGATTCATGATTTTATGATTCAATTCATGATTCAATTCATGATTAATTTTATGATTCATGATTCATGATTCAATTCATGATTCAATTCATGAATCATGATTCATGATTCAATTCATGATTCATGATTCAATTCATGATTCATGATTCAATGCACGATTCATGATTCATGATTCAATTCATGATTCATGATTCGATTCATGATTCATGATTCATGATTCAATTTATGATTCATGGTTCAATTCATGATTCATGATTCAATTCATGATTCATGATTCATTTCAAGATTCATTTAATGATTTATGATTCAATTCATGATTCATGATTCATGATTCCAATCATGATTCATGATTAATTTTATGATTTATGATTCATGATTCAATTTGTGATTTGTGATTCATGATTCGATTCATAATTCATGATTCATAATTCAATTCATGATTCATGATTCCATTCATGATTCATGATTCATTTTATGATTCATGATTCATGATTCAATTCATGATTTGTGGTTCATGATTCGATTCATAATTCATGATTCATAATTCAATTCATGATTCATGATTCCATTCATGATTCATGATTCATTTTATGATTCATGATTTATGATTCAATTCATGATTTGATATTTTTATGATTCAATTCATGATTCTTGATTCGAATCATGATTCATGATTTGATTCATAATTCATGATTCGATCCATAATTCATGATTTATGATTCGATTTATGATTCAAGATTTAATTCATGATTCATGATTCATGATTCAATTCATGATTTATGATTCACTTCATGATTCATGATTCAATTCATGATTCAATTCATGATTCAATTTAAAATTCATAATTCATGATTCAATTCATGATTCATGATTCAATTCATGATTCATGATTCGATTCATGATTCATAATTCATGATTCAATTCGTGATTCAGGATTCAATTCATGATTCATGATTCATTTCATGATTCATTTCATGATTTATGATTCAATTCTTGATTCAATTCATGATTCATAATTTATTTCATGATTCATTTCATGATTCATGATTCATGATTTAATTTATGATTCAGATCATGATTCATTTTATGATTCATAATTCATAATTCAATTCATGATTCAATTCATGATTCATGATTCATGATTCAATTCATGATTCATGATTCAATTAATGATTCATGATTCAAGATTCGATTCATGATTCATGATTCAATTCATGATTCGTTTTATGATTCATGATTCATGATTCATGATTCATGATTCGATTCATGATTCATGATTCATGATTCGATTAATGATTCATGATTCATGATTTAATTCATGATTCATGATTCAATTCATGATTCATGAATCATGATTCGATTCATGTTTCAATTCATGATTCAATTCAACATTCTATTCATGATTCATGATTCATGATTCAATTCATGATTCATGATTCATTATTCAATTAATGATTCATGATTCAAGATTTGATTCATGATTCATTATTCAATTCATGATTCATGATTCAATTCATGATTCGATTAATGATTCATGATTCATCATTCGATTCAGGATTCATGATTCAATTCATGATTCATGATTCAATTCATGATTCATGATTCATGATTCAATTCATGATTCATGAATCATGATTCGATTCATGATTCATATTTCAATTCATGATTCAATTCATGATTCAATTCATGATTCATTTCATGAATCATGATTCATGATTCAATTCATAAATCATTATTCGATTCATGATATATTATTCATGATTCATGATTCATTTCATGATTCATGATTCAATTCATGATTCATGATTCATGATTCAATTCATGATTCATGATTCGATTCATGATTCATGATTCGATTCATGATTCATGATTCATGATTCATGATTCAATTCATGATTCATGATTCAATTCATGATTCATTTCATGATTCATTTCATGATTCATGATTTTATGATTCAATTCATGATTCAATTCATGATTCATTTTATGATTCATGATTCATGATTCAATTCATGATTCAATTCATGAATCATGATTCATGATTTAATTCATGATTCATGATTCGATTCATGATTGATGATTCAATTCATGATTCATGTTTCAATTCATTGTTAAATTCTTGATTGAATTCATAATTCAATTCATGATTCATGATTCAATTCATGATTCATGATTCAATGCATGATTCATGATTCATGATTCGATTCATGATTCATGTTTCAATTCATTATTAAATTCTTGATTAAATTCATAATTCAATTCATGATTCATAATTCAATTCATGATTCATTATTCAATTCATGATTCATGATTCAATTCATGATTCATGATTCATGATTCAATTCATGATTCATGAATCATGATTCATTTCATGATGCATGTTTCAATTCATTATTCAATTCTTGATTCAATTAATATTTCAATTCATGATTCATTATTCAATTCATGATTCATGATTCAATGCACGATTCATGATTCATGATTCAATTCATGATTCATGATTCATGATTCAATTTATGATTCATGATTCAATTCATGATTCATTATTCAATTCATGATTCATGATTCATTTCAAGATTCATTTCATGATTTATGATTCAATTCATGATTCATGAATCATGATTCAATCTATGATTCATGATTCAATTCATGATTCATGATTCAATTCATGATTCATGATTAATTTCAAGATTCATTTCATGATTTATGATTCAATTCATGATTCATGATTTATGATTCCATTCATGATTCATGATTCCATTCATGATTCATGATTCATTTTAGGATTCATGATTCATGATTTAATTCGTGATTTATGATTCATGATTCGATTCATAATTCATGATTCATAATTCAATTCATGATTCCATTCATGATTCATTATTCATTTTATGATTCATGATTAATGATTCAATTCATGATTTGTGATTCATGATTCGATTCATAATTCATGATTCATAATTCAATTCATGATTTGTGATTCATGATTCGATTCACGATTCATGATTTGATTCATGATTCTTGATTCGAATCATGATTCATGATTTGATTCATAACTCATGAGTCGATTCATAATTCATGATTTATGATTCAATTCATGATTCATGATTCATGATTCAATTCATGATTCAATTTATAATTCATATTTCATGATTCAATTCATGATTCATGATTCATGATTCAATTCATGATTCATGATTCGATTCATGATTCATGATTCAGGATTAAATTCATGATTCATGATTCATGATTCAATTCATGATGCATGTTTCAATTCATTATTCAATTCTTGATTCAATTAATATTTCAATTCATGATTCATGATTCAATTCATGATTCATGATTCAATGAACGATTCATGATTCATGATTCAATTCATGATTCATGATTCATGATTCAATTTATGATTCATGATTCAATTCATGATTCATGATTCATTTCAAGATTCATTTCATGATTTATGATTCAATTCATGATTCATGATTCATGATTCCATTCATGATTCATGATTCATTTTATGATTCATGATTCATGATTTAATTCGTGATTTGTGATTCATGATTTGATTCATAATTCATGATTCATAATTCAATTCATGATTCATGATTCCATTCATGATTCATGATTCATTTTATGATTCATGATTAATGATTCAATTCATTATTTGTGATTCATGATTCGATTCATAATTCATGATTCATAATTCAATTCATGATTTGTGATTCATGATTCGATTCATGATTCATGATTCGATTCATGATTCTTGATTCGAATCATGATTCATGATTTGATTCATAACTCATGATTCGATTCATAATTCATGATTTATGATTCGATTCAATATTCAAGATTTAATTCATGAATCATGATTCATGATTCATGATTCGATTCATGATTCATTTCATGATTCATGATTCAATTCATGATTCAATTCATGATTCAATTCATGATTCAATTTATAATTCATATTTCATGATTCAATTCATGATTCATGATTCATGATTCAATTCATGATTCATGATTCGATTCATGATTCATGATTCAATTTATGATTAATGATTCATTTCATGATTCATGATTCAGGATTCAATTCATGATTCATGATTCAATTCATAATTCATGATTCATGATTCCTGATTTAATTCATGAATCACGATTCCTGATTCAAATCATGATTCATGATTCAAGATTCAATTCATGATTCATGAATCATGAATCGATTCATGAATCATGAATCGATTCATGAATCATGAATCGATTCATGATTCATGTTTCAATTCATGATTCATTTCTTGATTCAATTAATAATTCAATTCATGATTCATGATTTAATTCATGATTTATGATGCATGATTCGATTCATGATTCATGTTTGAATTCATGATTCAATTCATGATTCATTTCATGATTCATGATTCAATTTATGATTCATGATTCAATTTATGATTCATGATTCATGATTCAATTCATGATTTATGATTCGATTCATGATTCATGTTTGAATTCATGATTCATTTCATGATTCATTTCATGATTCATGATTTTATGATTCAATTCATGATTCAATTCATGATTAATTTTATGATTCATGATTCATGATTCAATTCATGATTCATGATTTAATTCATGATTCATGATTCGATTCATGATTGATGATTCAATTCATGATTCATGATTCATGATTCAATTCATGATTCATGAATCATGATTCAATTTATGATTCATGTTTCAATTCATTTTTCAATTCTTGATTCAATTAATAATTCAATTCATGATTCATGATTCCATTCATGATTCATGATTCATTTTATGATTCATGATTCATGATTCAATTCATGATTCTTGATTCGAATCATGATTCATGATTTGATTCATAACTCATGATTCGATTCATAATTCATGATTTATGATTCGATTCAATATTCAAGATTTAATTCATGAATCATGATTCATGATTCATGATTCGATTCATGATTCATTTCATGATTCATGATTCAATTCATGATTCAATTCATGATTCAATTCATGATTCAATTTATAATTCATATTTCATGATTCAATTCATGATTCATGATTCATGATTCAATTCATGATTCATGATTCGATTCATGATTCATGATTCAATTCATGATTAATGATTCATTTCATGATTCATGATTCAGGATTCATGATTCATGATTCCTGATTTAATTCATGAATCACGATTCCTGATTCAATTCATGATTCATGATTCAAGATTCAATTCATGATTCATGAATCATGAATCGATTCATGAATCATGAATCGATTCATGAATCATGAATCGATTCATGATTCATGTTTCAATTCATGATTCATTTCTTGATTCAATTAATAATTCAATTCATGATTCATGATTTAATTCATGATTTATGATGCATGATTCGATTCATGATTCATGTTTGAATTCATGATTCAATTCATGATTCATTTCATGATTCATGATTCAATTTATGATTCATGATTCAATTTATGATTCATGATTCATGATTCAATTCATGATTTATGATTCGATTCATGATTCATGTTTGAATTCATGATTCATTTCATGATTCATTTCATGATTCATGATTTTATGATTCAATTCATGATTCAATTCATGATTAATTTTATGATTCATGATTCATGATTCAATTCATGATTCATGATTCGATTCATGATTGATGATTCAATTCATGATTCATGATTCATGATTCAATTCATGATTCATGAATCATGATTCAATTTATGATTCATGTTTCAATTCATTATTCAATTCTTGATTCAATTAATAATTCAATTCATGATTCATGATTCCATTCATGATTCATGATTCATTTTATGATTCATGATTCATGATTCAATTCATGATTTGTGGTTCATGATTCGATTCATGATTCATGATTCGATTCATGATTCTTGATTCGAATCATGATTCATGATTTGATTCATAATTCATGATTCGATCCATAATTCATGATTTATGATTCGATTTATGATTCAAGATTTAATTCATGATTCATGATTCATGATTCAATTCATGATTTATGATTCATTTCATGATTCGTGATTCAATTCATGATTCAATTCATGATTCAATTTAAAATTCATAATTCATGATTCAATTCATGATTCATGATTCATGATTCAATTCATGATTCATGATTCGATTCATGATTCATGATTCATGATTCATGATTCAATTCGTGATTCATGATTCAATTCATGATTCATGATTCATTTCATGATTCATGATTCATTTCATGATTCATTTCATGATTTATGATTCAATTCTTGATTCAATTCATGATTCATGATTTATTTCATGATTCATTTCATGATTCATGATTCATGATTTAATTTATGATTCAGATCATGATTCATTTTATGATTCATAATTCATAATTCAATTCATGATTCAATTCATAATTCATGATTCAATTCATGATTCATGATTCAATTAATGATTCATGATTCAAGATTCGATTCATGATTCATGATTCATGATTCAATTCATGATTCGTTTTATGATTCATGATTCATGATTCATGATTCGATTCATGATTCATGATTCATGATTCGATTCATGATTCATGATTCATGATTTAATTCATGATTCATGATTCAATTCATGATTCATGAATCATGATTCGATTCATGTTTCAATTCATGATTCAATTCAATATTCTATTCATGATTCATGATTCATGATTCAATTCATGATTCATGATTCATTATTCAATTAATGATTCATGATTCAAGATTCAATTCATGATTCATGATTCAATTCATGATTCATGATTCAATTCATGATTCGATTAATGATTCATGATTCATCATTCGATTCAGGATTCATGATTCATGATTCAATTCATGATTCATGATTCAATTCATGATTCATGATTCATGATTCAATTCATGATTCATGAATCATGATTCGATTCATGATTCATATTTCAATTCATGATTCAATTCATGATTCAATTCATGATTCATTTCATTAATCATGATTCATGATTCAATTCATAAATCATTATTCGATTCATGATATATTATTCATGATTCATGATTCATTTCATGATTCATGATTCAATTCATGATTCATGATTCATGATTCAATTCATAAATCATTATTCGATTCATGATATATTATTCATGATTCATGATTCATTTCATGATTCATGATTCAATTCATGATTCATGATTCATGATTCAATTCATGATTTGATTCATGATTCATGATTCAATTCATGATTCATGATTCGATTCATGATTCATGATTCATGAATCAATTCATGATTCATTTCATGATTCATTTCATGATTCATTTCATGATTCATGATTTTATGATTCAATTCATGATTCAATTCATGATTCATTTTATGATTCATGATTCATGATTCAATTCATGATTCAATTCATGAATCATGATTCATGATTTAATTCATGATTCATGATTCGATTCATGATTGATGATTCAATTCATGATTCATGTTTTAATTCATTATTAAATTCTTGATTGAATTCGTAATTCAATTCATGATTCATGATTCAATTCATGATTCATGATTCAATGCATGATTCATGATTCATAATTCGATTCATGATTCATGTTTCAATTCATTGTTAAATTCTTGATTGAATTCATAATTTAATTCATGATTCATGATTTAATTCATGATTCATATTCATGATTCAATTCATGATTCATGATTCATGATTCAATTCATGATTCATGTTTGAATTCATGATTCATTTCATGATTCATTTCATGATTCATGATTTTATGATTCAATTCATGATTCAATTCATGATTAATTTTATGATTCATGATTCATGATTCAATTTATGATTCAATTCATGAATCATGATTCATGATTTAATTCATGATTCATGATTCGATTCATGATTCATGATTCAATGCACGATTCATGATTCATGATTCAATTCATGATTCATGATTCATGATTCAATTTATGATTCATGATTCAATTCATGATTCATGTTTCATTTCAAGATTCATTTCATGATTTATGATTCAATTCATGATTCATGATTCATGATTCAATTTATGATTCATGATTCAATTCATGATTCATGATTCAATTCATGATTCATGATTCATTTCAAGATTCATTTCATGATTTATGATTCAATTCATGATTCATGATTCCATTCATGATTCATGATTCCATTCATGAATTATGATTCATTTTATGATTCATGATTCATGATTTAATTCGTGATTTATGATTCATGATTCGATTCATAATTCATGATTCATAATTCAATTCATGATTCATGATTCATGATTCAATTTATGATTCATGATTCAATTCATGATTCATGATTCAATTCATGATTCATGATTCATTTCAAGATTCATTTCATGATTTATGATTCAATTCATGATTCATGATTCATGATTCCATTCATGATTCATGATTCCATTCATGAATTATGATTCATTTTATGATTCATGATTCATGATTTAATTCGTGATTTATGATTCATGATTCGATTCATAATTCATGATTCATAATTCAATTCATGATTCATGATTCCATACATGATTCATGATTCATTTTATGATTCATGATTAATGATTCAATTCATGATTTGTGATTCATGATTCGATTCATGGTTCATGATTTGATTCATGATTCTTGATTCGAATCATGATTCATGATTTGATTCATAACTCATGATTCGATTCATAATTCATGATTTATGATTCGATTCAAGATTCAAGATTTAATTCATGAATCATGATTCATGATTCATGATTCGATTCATGATTCATTTCATGATTCATGATTCAATTCATGATTCAATTCATGATTCAATTCATGATTCAATTTATAATTCATATTTCATGATTCAATTCATGATTCATGATTCATGATTCAATTCATGATTCATGATTCGATTCATGATTCATGTTTCAATTCATGATTCATTTCTTGATTCAATTAATAATTCAATTCATGATTCATAAATTAATTCATGATTCATGATTCATGATTCAATTCATGATTCATGATTCATTTCATGATTCATTTCATGATTTATGATTCAATTCATGATTCATGATTCATGATTTAATTTATGTTTTGTCATTCATGATTCGATTCATAATTAATGATTTATAATTCAATTCATGATTTGTGATTCATGGTTCGATTCATGATTCATGATTCAATTCATGATTCATGATTCGATTCATGATTCATGATTCAATTCATGATTAATGATTCATTTCATGATTCATGATTCAGGATTCAATTCATGATTCATGATTCAATTCATAATTCATGATTCATGATTCCTGATTTAATTCATGATTCATGATTCATGATTCAATTCATGATTCATGAATCATGAATCGATTCATGATTCATGTTTCAATTCATGATTCATTTCTTGATTCAATTAATAATTCAATTCATGATTCATGATTCAATTCATGATTTATGATGCATGATTCGATTCATGATTCATGTTTGAATTCATGATTCAATTCATGATTCATTTCATGATTCATGATTCAAATTATGATTCATGATGCAATTTATGATTCATGATTCATGATTCAATTCATGATTTTTGATTCCATTCATGATTCATGATTAAATTCATGATTCATAAATTAATTCATGATTCATGATTCATGATTCAATTCATGATTCATGATTCAATTCATGATTCATGATTCATTTCATGATTTATGATTCAATTCATGATTCATGATTCATGATTTAATTCGTGATTTATGATTCATGATTCGATTCATAATTCATGATTCATAATTCAATTCATGATTCATGATTCCATACATGATTCATGATTCATTTTATGATTCATGATTAATGATTCAATTCATGATTTGTGATTCATGATTCGATTCATGGTTCATGATTTGATTCATGATTCTTGATTCGAATCATGATTCATGATTTGATTCATAACTCATGAGTTGATTCATAATTCATGATTTATGATTCGATTCAAGATTCAAGATTTAATTCATGAATCATGATTCATGATTCAATTCATGATTCATGATTCATTTCATGATTCATGATTCAATTCATGATTCAATTTATAATTCATATTTCATGATTCAATTCATGATTCATGATTCATGATTCATGATTCAATTCATGATTCATGATTCGATTCATGATTCATGATTCAGGATTCAATTCATGATTCATGATTCAATTCATGATTCATGAAAAATGATTCAATTCATGATGCATGTTTCAATTCATTATTCAATTCTTGATTCAATTAAGATTTCAATTCATGATTCATGATTCAATTCATGATTCATGATTCAATGAACGATTCATGATTCATGATTCAATTCATGATTCATGATTCATGATTCAATTTATGATTCATGATTCAATTCATGATTCATGATTCAATTCATGATTCATGATTCAATTCATGATTCATGATTCATTTCAAGATTCATTTCATGATTTATGATTCAATTCATGATTCATGATTCATGATTCCATTCATGATTCATGATTCATTTTATGATTCATGATTCATGATTTAATTCGTGATTTGTGATTCATGATTCGATTCATAATTCATGATTCATAATTCAATTCATGATTCATGATTCCATTCATGATTCATGATTCGTTTTATGATTCATGATTAATGATTCAATTCATGATTTGTGATTCATGATTCGATTCATGATTCATGATTCGATTCATGATTCTTGATTCGAATCATGATTCATGATTTGATTCATAACTCATGATTCGATTCATAATTCATGATTTATGATTCGATTCAAGATTCAAGATTTAATTCATGAATCATGATTCATGATTCATGATTCGATTCATGATTCATTTCATGATTCATGATTCAATTCATGATTCAATTCATGATTCAATTCATGATTCAATTTATAATTCATATTTCATGATTCAATTCATGATTCATGATTCATGATTCAATTCATGATTCATGATTCGATTCATGATTCATGTTTCAATTCATGATTCATTTCTTGATTCAATTAATAATTCAATTCATGATTCATAAATTAATTCATGATTCAAGATTCATGATTCAATTCATGATTCATGATTCATTTCATGATTCATTTCATGATTTATGATTCAATTCATGATTCATGATTCATGATTTAATTTATGTTTTGTCATTCATGATTCGATTCATAATTAATGATTTATAATTCAATTCATGATTTGTGATTCATGGTTCGATTCATGATTCATGATTTGATTCATGATACTTGATTCGAATCATGATTCATGATTCATGATTCAATTCGTGATTCATGATTCAATTCATGATTAATGATTCATTTCATGATTCATGATTCAGGATTCAATTCATGATTCATGATTCAATTCATAATTCATGATTCATGATTCCTGATTTAATTCATGATTCATGATTCATGATTCAATTCATGATTCATGAATCATGAATCGATTCATGATTCATGTTTCAATTCATGATTTATGATGCATGATTCGATTCATGATTCATGTTTGAATTCATGATTCAATTCATGATTCATTTCATGATTCATGATTCAAATTATGATTCATGATGCAATTTATGATTCATGATTCATGATTCAATTCATGATTTTTGATTCCATTCATGATTCATGATTAAATTCATGATTCATAAATTAATTCATGATTCATGATTCATGATTCAATTCATGATTCATGATTCAATTCATGATTCATGATTCATTTCATGATTTATGATTCAATTCATGATTCATGATTCATGATTTAATTCATGTTTTGTCATTCATGATTCGATTCATAATTCATGATTTATAATTCAATTCATGATTTGTGATTCATGGTTCGATTCATGATTCATGATTTGATTCATGATACTTGATTCGAATCATGATTCATGATTCATGATTCAATTCGTGATTCATGATTCAATTCATGATTCATGATTCATTTCATGATTCATTTCACGATTTATGATTCAATTCTTGATTTAATTCAAGATTCATGATTTATTTCATTATTCATTTCATGATTCATGATTGATGATTTAATCCATGATTCAGATCATGATTCATTTTATGATTCATGATTCATGATTCAATTCATGATTCATGATTCATGATTCAATTAATGATTCATGATTCAAGATTCGATTCATGATTCATGATTCAATTCATGATTCATGATTCATGATTCAATTCGTGATTCGATTTATAATTCATGATTCATGATTTGATTCATGATTCATGATTCATGATTCATGATTCGATTCATGATTCATGATTCATGATTCATGATTCAATTCATGATTTATGATTCATGATTCAATTCATGATTCATGAATCATGATTCGATTCATGATTCATGTTTCAATTCATGATTCAATTCATGATTCAATTCATGATTCATGATTCATGATTCAATTCATGATTCATTATTCAATTAATGATTCATGATTCAAGATTCGATTCATGATTAATGATTCAATTCATGATTCATGATTCATGATTTAATTCATGATTCATGATTCATGATTCATGATTCATGATTCGATTCATGATTCATGATTCATGATTCAATTCATGATTCATGATTCAATTCATGATTCATGATTCAATTCATGATTCATGATTCATGATTCAATTCATGATTCATGAATCATGATTCGATTCATGATTCATATTTCAATTCATGATTGAATTCATGATTCAATTCATGATTCAATTCATAAATCATTATTCGATTCATGATTTATTTTTCATGATTCATGATTCAATTCATGATTCATGATTCAATTCATGATTCATGATTCAATTCATGATTCGATTCATGATTCATGATTCATGATTCAATTCATGATTCACTTCATGATTCATGATTCATTTTATGATTCATGATTCAATTCGTGATTTGTGATTCATGATTCGATTCATAATTCATGATTCATGATTCATGATTCAATTAATGATTCATGATTCAAGATTCGATTCATGATTCATGATTCAATTCATGATTCGATTAATGATTCATGATTCATGATTCGATTCATGATTCATGATTCATGATTCAATTCATGATTCATGATTCAATTCATGATTCATGATTCAATTCATGATTGATGATTCATAATTCAATTCATGATTCATGAATCATGATTCGATTCATGATTCATATTTCAATTCATGATTGAATTCATGATTCAGTTCATGATTCAATTCATAAATCATTATTCGATTCATGATTTATTATTCATGATTCATGATTCAATTCATGATTCATGATTCAATTCATGATTCATGATTCAATTCATGATTCGATTCATGATTCATGATTCGATTCATGATTCATGATTTGATTCATGATTCATGATTCATGATTCATGATTCAATTCATGATTCACTTCATGATTCATGATTCATTTTATGATTCATGATTCAATTCGTGATTTGTGATTCATGATTCGATTCATAATTCATGATTCATAATTCAATTCATGATTCATGATTCCATTCATGATTCATGATTCATTGTATGATTCATGATTCAATTCATGATTTGTGATTCACGATTCAATTCATAATTCATGATTCATAATTCAATTCATGATTCATGATTCCATTCATGATTCATGATTCATTTTATGATAAATGATTCATGATTCGATTCATGATTTGTGATTCATGATTCGATTCATAATTCATGATTCATAATTCAATTCATGATTTGTGATTCATGATTCGATTCATGATTCATGATTCGATTAATGATTCTTGATTCGAATCATGATTTGATTCATAATTCATGATACGATTCATAATTCATGATTTATGATTCGATTCAAGATTCAAGATTTAATTCTTGATTCATGATTCATGATTCAATTCATAATTCATGATTCATGATTCCTGATTCAATTCATGAATCATGATTCCTGATTCAATTCATGATTCATGATTCATGATTTAATTCATGATTTATGAATCATGAATTGATTCATGATTTATGTTTCAATTTATGATTCATTTCTTGATTCAATTCATAATTTAATTCATGATTCATGATTCAATTCATGATTTATGATGCATGATTCGATTCATGATTCATGTTTGAATTCATGATTCAATTCATGATTCATTTCATGATTCATGATTCAATTTATGATTCATGATTCAATTTATGATTCATGATTCATGATTAAATTCATGATTCATAAATTAATTCATGATTCATGATTCATGATTCAATTCATGATTCATGATTCAATTCATGATTCATGATTCAATTCATGATTCATGATTCATTTCATGATTCATTTCATGATTTATGATTCAATTCATGATTCATGATTCATGATTTAATTCATGTTTTGTCATTCATGATTCGATTCATAATTCCTGATTCATAATTCAATTCATGATTTGTGATTCATGGTTCGATTCATGATTCATGATTCGATTCATGATTCTTGATTCGATTCATAATTCATGATTCATAATTCAATTCATGATTTGTGATTTATGGTTCGATTCATGATTCATGATTCGATTCATGATAGTTGATTCGAATCATGATTCATGATTCATAATTCAATTCGTGATTCATGATTCAATTCATGATTCATGATTCATTTCATGATTCATTTCACGATTTATGATTCAATTCTTGATTTAATTCAAGATTCATGATTTATTTCATTATTCATTTCATGATTCATGATTGATGATTCAATTCATGATTCATGATTCATGATTCAATTAATGATTCATGATTCATGATTCAATTCATGATTCATGATTCATGATTCAATTAATGATTCATGATTCAAGATTCGATTCATGATTCATGATTCAATTCATGATTCATGATTCATGATTCAATTCGTGATTCGATTTATAATTCATGATTCATGATTCATGATTTGATTCATGATTCATGATTCATGATTCATGATTCATGATTCGATTCATGATTCATGATTCATGATTCATGATTCAATTCATGATTCATGATTCATGATTCAATTCATGATTCATGAATCATGATTCGATTCATGATTAATGATTCAATTCATGATTCATGATTCATGATTTAATTCATGATTCATGATTTAATTCATGATTCATGATTTATTATTCATGATTCATGATTCGATTCATTATTCATGATTCATGATTCAATTCATGATTCATGATTCATGATTCAATTCATGATTCATGAATCATGATTCGATTCATGTTTCAATTCATGATTCAATTCATGATTCTATTCATGATTCATGATTCATTATTCAATTATTGATTCATGATTCAAGATTTGATTCATGATTCCTGATTCAATTCATGATTCATGATTCCTGATTCAATTCATGATTCATGATTCATGATTCAATTCATGATTCATGAATCATGAATCGATTCATGATTCATGTTTCAATTCATGATTCATTTCTTGATTCAATTCATAATTCAATTCATGATTCATGATTCAATTCATGATTCATGATGCATGATTCGATTCATGATTCATGTTTGAATTCATGATTCAATTCATGATTCATTTCATGATTCATGGAAAAATTCATGATTTATGATTTAATTAATGATTCATGATTCAATTTATGATTCATGATTCAATTCATGATTCATTATTCCATTCATGATTCATGATTCATGATTCAATTCATGACTCATGAATCAATTCATGATTCATGATTCATGATTCGATTCATGATTCTTGATTCGAATCATAATTCATGATTCATGATTCAATTCGTGATTCATGATTCAATTCTTGATTCAATTCAAGATTCATGATTTATTTCATTATTCATTTCATGATTCATGATTGATTCAATTTATGATTCAGATCATGATTCATTTTATGATTCATGATTCATGATTCAATTAATGATTCATGATTCAAGATTCGATTCATGATTCATGATTCAATTCATGATTCAATTCATGATTCGATTTATGATTCATGATTCATGATTCATGATTCGATTCATGATTCATGATTCATGATTCATGATTCATGATTCGATTCATGATTCATGATTCATGATTCAATTCATGATTCATGATTCATGATTCAATTTATGATTCATGATTCAATTTGTGATTCATTATTCAATTAATGATTCATGATTCAAGATTCGATTCATGATTCATGATTCATGATTCATGATTTAATTCATGATTCATGATTCATGATTCATGATTCGAGTCATGATTCATGATTCATGATTCAATTCATGATTCATGATTCATGATTCAATTCATGATTCATGTTTCAATTCATGATTCAATTCATGATTCAATTCATGATTCATTTCATGAATCATGATTCATGATTCAATTCATGATTCATGATTCGATTCATGATTTATTATTAATGATTTATGATTCAATTCATGATTCATGATTCAAATTATGATTCATGATTCAATTCATGATTCGATTCATGATTCAATTCATGATTCATGATTCAATTCATGATTCACTTCATGATTCATGATTCAATTCATGATTCATGATTCAATTCATGATTCATGATTCATTACATGATTCATTTCATGATTCATGATTCATGATTCGATTCATGATTCATGATTCAATTCATGATTCATGATTCAATTCATGATTCATGTTTGAATTCATGATTCAATTCATGATTCATTTCATGATTCATGATTCAATTCATGATTCATGATTCAATTCATGATTTATTTCATGATTCTTGATTTATGATTCAATTCATGATTCATTATTCATGATTCATGATTCATGATTCAATTCGTGATTCATGATTCAATTCATGATTCATGATTCATTTCATGATTCATTTCACGATTTATGATTTAATTCTTGATTCAATTCATGATTCATGATTTATTTCATGATTTATTTCATGATTCATTATTGATGATTCAATTCATGATTCAGATCATGATTCATTTTATGATTTTTAATTCATGATTCATTTCATGATTCAATTCATGATTCATGATCCATGATTCAATTCATGATTCATAATTCATGATTCATTTCATGATTCAATTCATGATTCATAATCCATGATTCAATTCATGATTCATGATTCATGATTCAATTAATGATTCAAGATTCGATTCATGATTTATGATTCAAATCATGATTCATGATTCATGATTCAATTCATGATTCAATTCATGATTCGATTTATGATTCATGATTCATGATTCATGATTTAATTCATGATTCGATTTATGATTCAAGATTCATAATTCATGATTCGATTCATGATTCATGATTCATGATTCGATTCATGATTCATGTTTCATGATTCATGATTCAATTCATGATTCATGATTCATGATTCAATTCATGATTCATGAATCATGATTCGATTCATGATTCATAATTCAATTCATGATTCAATTCATGATTCAATTCATGATTCAATTCATGATTCATTATTCATGATTCATTTCATGATTCATGATTCATTATTCAATTAATGATTCATGATTCAAGATTCGATTCATGATTCATGATTCAATTCATGATTCATGATTTAATTCATGATTCGATTCATGATTCATGATTTAATTCATGATTCATGATTCAATTCATGATTCATGATTTATGATTCATTTCATGAATCATGATTCATGATTCAATTCTTGATTCATGATTCGATTCATGATTTATGATTCATGATTCAATTCATGATTCATGATTCAAATTATGATTCATGATTCATGATTCAATTCATGATTCGATTCATGATTCATGATTCGATTCATGATTCATGATTCATGATTCATGACATGATTCACTTCATGATTCATGATTGAATTCATGATTCATGATTGAATTCATGATTCATGATTCGATTCATGATTCATGATTCATGTTTCGATTCATGATTCATGATTCAAGATTCGATTCATGATTCATGATTCAATTCATGATTCATGATTCATGATTCAATTCGTGATTCGATTTATGATTCATGATTCATGATTCATGATTTGATTCATGATTCATGATTCATGATTCATGATTCATGATTCGATTCATGATTCATGATTCATGATTCATGATTCAATTCATGATTCATGATTCAATTCATGATTCATGAATCATGATTCGATTCATGATTCATGATTCATGATTTAATTCATGTTTTGTCATTCATGATTCGATTCATAATTCATGATTCATAATTCAATTCATGATTTGTGATTCATGGTTAGATTCATGATTCATGATTCGATTCATGATTCTTGATTTGATTCATGATACTTGATTCGAATCATGATTCATGATTCATGATTCAATTCGTGATTCATGATTCAATTCATAATTCATGATTTATTTCATGATTCATTTCACGATTTATGATTCAATTCTTGATTTAATTCAAGATTCATGATTTATTTCATTATTCATTTTATGATTCATGATTGATGATTCATTTCACGATTTATGATTCAATTCTTGATTCAATTCAAGATTCATGATTTATTTCATTATTCATTTCATGATTCATGATTGATGATTCAATTCATGATTCAGATCATGATTCATTTTATGATTCATGTTTCATGATTCAATTCATGATTCATGATTCAATTAATGATTCATGATTCATGATTCATGATTCGATTCATGATTCATGATTCATGATTCATGATTCAATTCATGATTCATGATTCATGATTCAATTCATGATTCATGAATCATGATTCGATTCATGATTCATGTTTCAATTCATGATTCAATTCATGATTCAATTCATGATTCATGATTCATGATTCAATTCATGATTCATTATTCAATTAATGATTCATGATTCAAGATTCGATTCATGATTAATGATTCAATTCATGATTCATGATTCATGATTCAATTCATGATTCATGATTTATGATTCATTTCATGAATCATGATTCATGATTCAATTCTTGATTCATGATTCGATTCATGATTTATGATTCATGATTCAATTCATGATTCATGATTCAAATTATGATTCATGATTCATGATTCAATTCATGATTCGATTCATGATTCATGATTCGATTCATGATTCATGATTCATGATTCATGACATGATTCACTTCATGATTCATGATTGAATTCATGATTCATGATTGAATTCATGATTCATGATTCGATTCATGATTCATGATTCATGTTTCGATTCATGATTCATGATTCAAGATTCGATTCATGATTCATGATTCAATTCATGATTCATGATTCATGATTCAATTCGTGATTCGATTTATGATTCATGATTCATGATTCATGATTTGATTCATGATTCATGATTCATGATTCATGATTCATGATTCGATTCATGATTCATGATTCATGATTCATGATTCAATTCATGATTCATGATTCAATTCATGATTCATGAATCATGATTCGATTCATGATTCATGATTCATGATTTAATTCATGTTTTGTCATTCATGATTCGATTCATAATTCATGATTCATAATTCAATTCATGATTTGTGATTCATGGTTAGATTCATGATTCATGATTCGATTCATGATTCTTGATTTGATTCATGATACTTGATTCGAATCATGATTCATGATTCATGATTCAATTCGTGATTCATGATTCAATTCATAATTCATGATTTATTTCATGATTCATTTCACGATTTATGATTCAATTCTTGATTTAATTCAAGATTCATGATTTATTTCATTATTCATTTTATGATTCATGATTGATGATTCATTTCACGATTTATGATTCAATTCTTGATTCAATTCAAGATTCATGATTTATTTCATTATTCATTTCATGATTCATGATTGATGATTCAATTCATGATTCAGATCATGATTCATTTTATGATTCATGTTTCATGATTCAATTCATGATTCATGATTCAATTAATGATTCATGATTCATGATTCATGATTCGATTCATGATTCATGATTCATGATTTATGATTCAATTCATGATTCATGATTCATGATTCAATTCATGATTCATGAATCATGATTCGATTCATGATTCATGTTTCAATTCATGATTCAATTCATGATTCAATTCATGATTCATGATTCATGATTCAATTCATGATTCATTATTCAATTAATGATTCATGATTCAAGATTCGATTCATGATTAATGATTCAATTCATGATTCATGATTCATGATTTAATTCATGATTCATGATTCATGAATTATGATTCATGATTCATGATTCATGATTCGATTCATGATTCATGATTCAACTCATGATTCATGATTCATGATTCAATTCATGATTCATGAATCATGATTCGATTCATGTTTCAATTCATGATTCAATTCATGATTCTATTCATGATTCATGATTCATGATTCATGATTCATTATTCAATTATTGATTCATGATTCATGATTCAATTCATGATTCATGATTCATGATTCAATTCATGATTTGATTAATGATTCATGATTCGATTCATGATTCATGATTCATGATTCAATTCATGATTCATGATTCAATTCATGATTCATGATTCATTTCATGAATCATGATTCATGATTCAATTCATAAATCATTATTCGATTCATGATTTATTATTCATGATTCATGATTCAATTCATGATTCATGATTCAATTCATGATTCATGATTCATGATTCAATTCATGATTCATGATTCATGATTCATGATTCAATTCATGATTCGATTCATGATTCATGATTCGATTCATGATTCATGATTCGATTCATGATTCATGATTCATGATTCAATTCAAGATTCACTTCATGATTCATGATTCAATTCATGATTCATGATTCAATTCATGATTCATGATTCATTTCATGATTCATGATTCATGATTCAATTCATGATTCAATTCATGATTCATTTTATGATTCTTGATTCATGATTCAATTCATGATTCAATTCATTAATCATGATTCATGATTCAATTCATGATTCATGATTCGATTCATGATTGATGATTCAATTCATGATTCATGATTCATGATTCATTTCATGATTCATTTCATGATTTATGATTCAATTCATGATTCATGATTCATGATTTAATTCATGTTTTGTCATTCATGATTCGATTCATAATTCATGATTCATAATTCAATTCATGATTTGTGATTCATGGTTCGATTCATGATTCATGATTCGATTCATGATTCTTGATTCGATTCATAATTCATGATTCATAATTCAATTCATGATTTGTGATTTATGGTTCGATTCATGATTCATGATTCGATTCATGATACTTGATTCGAATCATGATTCATGATTCATGATTCAATTCGTGATTCATGATTCAATTCATGATTCATGATTCATTTCATGATTCATTTCACGATTTATGATTCAATTCTTTATTCAATTCAAGATTCATGATTTATTTCATGATTTATTTCATGATTCATTATTAATGATTCAATTCATGATTCAGATCATGATTCATTTTATGATTCATAATTCATGATTCATTTCATGATTCAATTCATGATTCATGATCCATGATTCAATTCATGATTCATAATTCATGATTCATAATTCATGATTCATTTCATGATTCAATTCATGATTCATGATCCATGATTCAATTCATGATTCATGATTCATGATTAAATTAATGATTCAAGATTCGATTCATGATTTATGATTCAAATCATGATTCATGATTCATGATTCAATTCATGATTCAATTCATGATTCGATTTATGATTCATGATTCATGATTCATGATTTGATTCATGATTCATGATTCGATTCATGATTCATGATTCATGATTCATGATTCAATTCATGATTCATGATTCAATCCATGATTCATGAATCATGATTCGATTCATGATTCATGATTCATGATTCAATTCATGATTCATGATTCGATTCATGTTTTGTCATTCATGATTCGATTCATAATTCATGATTCATAATTCAATTCATGATTTGTGATTCATGGTTCGATTCATGATTCATGATTCGATTCATGATTCTTGATTCGATTCATAATTCATGATTCATAATTCAATTCATGATTTGTGATTTATGGTTCGATTCATGATTCATGATTCGATTCATGATACTTGATTCGAATCATGATTCATGATTCATGATTCGATTCATGATTCATGATTCATGATTCATGATTCGATTCATGATTCATGATTCATGATTCAATTCATGATTCATAATTCATGATTCATAATTCATGATTCATTTCATGATTCAATTCATGATTCATGATCCATGATTCAATTCATGATTCATGATTCATGATTAAATTAATGATTCAAGATTCGATTCATGATTTATGATTCAAATCATGATTCATGATTCATGATTCAATTCATGATTCAATTCATGATTCGATTTATGATTCATGATTCATGATTCATGATTTGATTCATGATTCATGATTCGATTCATGATTCATGATTCATGATTCATGATTCAATTCATGATTCATGATTCAATCCATGATTCATGAATCATGATTCGATTCATGATTCATGATTCATGATTCAATTCATGATTCATGATTCGATTCATGTTTTGTCATTCATGATTCGATTCATAATTCATGATTCATAATTCAATTCATGATTTGTGATTCATGGTTCGATTCATGATTCATGATTCGATTCATGATTCTTGATTCGATTCATAATTCATGATTCATAATTCAATTCATGATTTGTGATTTATGGTTCGATTCATGATTCATGATTCGATTCATGATACTTGATTCGAATCATGATTCATGATTCATGATTCGATTCATGATTCATGATTCATGATTCATGATTCATGATTCATGATTCATGATTCAATTCATGATTCATGATTCATGATTCAATTCATGATTCATGAATCGTGATTTGATTCATGATTCATAATTCAATTCATGATTCAATTCATGATTCAATTCATGATTCAATTCATGATTCAATTCATGATTCATTATTCATGATTCATTTCATGATTCATGATTCATTATTCAATTAATGATTCATGATTCAAGATTCGATTCATGATTCATGATTCAATTCATGATTCATGATTTAATTCATGATTCGATTCATGATTCATGATTTAATTCATGATTCATGATTCAATTCATGATTCATGATTTATGATTCATTTCATGAATCATGATTCATGATTCAATTCTTGATTCATGATTCGATTCATGATTTATTATTCATGATTCATGATTCAATTCATGATTCATTATTCAAATTATGATTCATGATTCATGATTCAATTCATGATTCGATTCATGATTCATGATTCGATTCATGATTCATGATTCATGATTCATGACATGATTCACTTCATGATTCATGATTCAATTCATGATTCATGATTGAATTCATGATTCATGATTCATTTCATGATTCATGATTCGATTCATGATTCATGATTCAATTCATGATTCATGATTCAATTCATGATTCATGATTCATGATTCAATTCTTTAATCATGATTCATGATTCGATTCATAATTCATGATTCATGATTCGATTCATGATTCATGATTCATGATTCGATTCATGATTCAATTCATGATTCGATTCATGATTCAATTCATGATTCATGATTCGATTCATAATTCATGATTCATGATTTGATTCATGATTCATGATTCATGATTCGATTCATGATTCATGATTCAATTCATGATTCATGATTCAATTCATGATTCATGATTCATGATTCAATTCTTTAATCATGATTCATGATTCAGTATTCATGATTCATGATTCATGATTCAATTCATGATTCATGAATCATGATTCAATTCATGATTCATGATTCAAGATTCGATTCATGATTCATGATTCAATTCATGATTCATGATTCATGATTCAATTCGTGATTCGATTTATGATTCATGATTTGATTCATGATTCATGATTCATGATTCATGATTCATGATTCGATTCATGATTCATGATTCATGATTCAATTCATGATTCATGATTCAATTCATGATTCATGAATCATGATTCGATTCATGATTCATGATTCATGATTTAATTCATGTTTTGTCATTCATGATTCGATTCATAATTCATGATTCATAATTCAATTCATGATTTGTGATTCATGGTTAGATTCATGATTCATGATTCGATTCATGATTCTTGATTCGATTCATAATTCATGATTCATAATTCAATTCATGATTTGTGATTTATGGTTCGATTCATGATTCATGATTCGATTCATGATACTTGATTCGAATCATGATTCATGATTCATGATTCAATTCGTGATTAATGATTCAATTCATGATTCATGATTTATTTCATGATTCATTTCACGATTTATGATTCAATTCTTGATTTAATTCAAGATTCATGATTTATTTCATTATTCATTTCATGATTCATGATTGATGATTCATTTCACGATTTATGATTCAATTCTTGATTCAATTCAAGATTCATGATTTATTTCATTATTCATTTCATGATTCATGATTGATGATTCAATTCATGATTCAGATCATGATTCATTTTATGATTCATGTTTCATGATTCAATTCATGATTCATGATTCATGATTCAATTATTGATTCATGATTCATGATTCATGATTCGATTCATGATTCATGATTCATGATTCATGATTCAATTCATGATTCATTATTCAATTAATGATTCATGATTCAAAAATCGATTCATGATTCATGATTCATGATTCAATTCATGATTTGATTAATGATTCATGATTCGATTCATGATTCATGATTCATGATTCAATTCATGATTCATGATTCAATTCATGATTCATGATTCATTTCATGAATCATGATTCATGATTCAATTCATAAATCATTATTCGATTCATGATTTATTATTCATGATTCATGATTCAATTCATGATTCATGATTCAATTCATGATTCATGATTCATGATTCAATTCATGATTCATGATTCATGATTCATGATTCAATTCATGATTCGATTCATGATTCATGATTCGATTCATGATTCATGATTCATGATTCAATTCAAGATTCACTTCATGATTCATGATTCAATTCATGATTCATGATTCAATTCATGATTCATGATTCATTTCATGATTCATGATTCATATTTCAATTCATGATTCAATTCATGATTCATTTTATGATTCATGATTCATGATTCAATTCATGATTCAATTTATTAATCATGATTCGATTCATGATTGATTATTCAATTCATGATTCATGATTCATGATTCATTTCATGATTCATTTCATGATTTATGATTCAATTCATGATTCATGATTCATGATTTAATTCATGTTTTGTCATTCATGATTCGATTCATAATTCATGATTCATAATTCAATTCATGATTTGTGATTCATGGTTCGATTCATGATTCATGATTCGATTCATGATTCTTGATTCGATTCATAATTCATGATTCATAATTCAATTCATGATTTGTGATTTATGGTTCGATTCATGATTCATGATTCGATTCATGATACTTGATTCGAATCATGATTCATGATTCATGATTCAATTCGTGATTCATAATTCAATTCATGATTCATGATTCATTTCATGATTCATTTCACGATTTATGATTCAATTCTTTATTCAATTCAAGATTCATGATTTATTTCATGATTTATTTCATGATTCATTATTGATGATTCAATTCATGATTCAGATCATGATTCATTTTATGATTCATAATTCATGATTCATTTCATGATTCAATTCATGATTCATGATCCATGATTCAATTCATGATTCATAATTCATGATTCATAATTCATGATTCATTTCATGATTCAATTCATGATTCATGATCCATGATTCAATTCATGATTCATGATTCATGATTCAATTAATGATTCAAGATTCGATTCATGATTTATGATTCAAATCATGATTCATGATTCATGATTCAATTCATGATTCAATTCATGATTCGATTTATGATTCATGATTCATGATTCATGATTTGATTCATGATTCATGATTCGATTCATGATTCATGATTCATGATTCATGATTCAATTCATGATTCATGATTCAATCCATGATTCATGAATCATGATTCAATTCATGATTCATGATTCATGATTCAATTCATGATTCATGATTCATGATTCGATTCATGTTTTGTCATTCATGATTCGATACATAATTCATGATTCATAATTCAATTCATGATTTGTGATTCATGGTTCGATTCATGATTCATGATTCGATTCATGATTCTTGATTCGATTCATAATTCATGATTCATAATTCAATTCATGATTTGTGATTTATGGTTCGATTCATGATTCATGATTCGATTCATGATACTTGATTCGAATCATGATTCATGATTCATGATTCGATTCATGATTCATGATTCATGATTTATGATTCATGATTCGATTCATGATTCATGATTCATGATTCATGATTCAATTCATGATTCATGATTCATGATTCAATTCATGATTCATGAATCGTGATTTGATTCATGATTCATAATTCAATTCATGATTCAATTCATGATTCAATTCATGATTCAATTCATGATTCAATTCATGATTCATTATTCATGATTCATTTCATGATTCATGATTCATTATTCAAATAATGATTCATGATTCAAGATTCGATTCATGATTCATGATTCAATTCATGATTCATGATTTAATTCATGATTCGATTCATGATTCATGATTTAATTCATGATTCATGATTCAATTCATGATTCATGATTTATGATTCATTTCATGAATCATGATTCATGATTCAATTCTTGATTCATGATTCGATTCATGATTTATTATTCATGATTCATGATTCAATTCATGATTCATGATTCAAATTATGATTCATGATTCATGATTCAATTCATGATTCGATTCATGATTCATGATTCGCTTCATGATTCATGATTCATGATTCATGACATGATTCACTTCATGATTCATGATTCAATTCATGATTCATGATTGAATTCATGATTCATGATTCATTTCATGATTCATGATTCATGATTCGATTCATGATTCATGATTCGATTCATGATTCATGATTCAATTCATGATTCATGATTCAATTCATGATTCATGATTCATGATTCAATTCTTTAATCATGATTCATGATTCGATTCATAATTCATGATTCATGATTCGATTCATGATTCATGATTCGATTCATGATTCAATTCATGATTCGATTAATGATTCAATTCATGATTCATGATTCGATTCATAATTCATGATTCATGATTTGATTCATGATTCATGATTCGATTCATGATTCATGATTCAATTCATGATTCATGATTCAATTCATGATTCAATATTCATGATTCAATTCTTTAATCATGATTCATGATTCAGTATTCATGATTCATGATTCATGATTCAATTCATGATTCATGAATCATGATTCGATTCATGATTCATGTTTCAATTCATGATTCAATTCATGATTCAATTCATGATTCATGATTCATGATTCAATTCATGATTCATTATTCAATTAATGATTCATGATTCAAGATTCGATTCATGATTAATGATTCAATTCATGATTCATGATTCATGATTTAATTCATGATTCATGATTCATGAATTATGATTCATGATTCATGATTCATGATTCGATTCATGATTCATGATTCAACTCATGATTCATGATTCATGATTCAATTCATGATTCATGAATCATGATTCGATTCATGTTTCAATTCATGATTCAATTCATGATTCTATTCATGATTCATGATTCATGATTCAATTCATGATTCATTATTCAATTATTGATTCATGATTCATGATTCAATTCATGATTCATGATTCATGATTCAATTCATGATTTGATTAATGATTCATGATTCGATTCATGATTCATGATTCATGATTCAATTCATGATTCATGATTCAATTCATGATTCATGATTCATTTCATGAATCATGATTCATGATTCAATTCATAAATCATTATTCGATTCATGATTTATTATTCATGATTCATGATTCAATTCATGATTCATGATTCAATTCATGATTCATGATTCATGATTCAATTCATGATTCATGATTCATGATTCATGATTCAATTCATGATTCGATTCATGATTCATGATTCGATTCATGATTCATGATTCGATTCATGATTCATGATTCGATTCATGATTCATGATTCATGATTCAATTCAAGATTCACTTCATGATTCATGATTCAATTCATGATTCATGATTCAATTCATGATTCATGATTCATTTCATGATTCATGATTCATGATTCAATTCATGATTCAATTCATGATTCATTTTATGATTCATGATTCATGATTCAATTCATGATTCAATTCATTAATCATGATTCATGATTCAATTCATGATTCATGATTCGATTCATGATTGATGATTCAATTCATGATTCATGATTCATGATTCATTTCATGATTCATTTCATGATTTATGATTCAATTCATGATTCATGATTCATGATTTAATTCATGTTTTGTCATTCATGATTCGATTCATAATTCATGATTCATAATTCAATTCATGATTTGTGATTCATGGTTCGATTCATGATTCATGATTCGATTCATGATTCTTGATTCGATTCATAATTCATGATTCATAATTCAATTCATGATTTGTGATTTATGGTTCGATTCATGATTCATGATTCGATTCATGATACTTGATTCGAATCATGATTCATGATTCATGATTCAATTCGTGATTCATGATTCAATTCATGATTCATGATTCATTTCATGATTCATTTCACGATTTATGATTCAATTCTTTATTCAATTCAAGATTCATGATTTATTTCATGATTTATTTCATGATTCATTATTAATGATTCAATTCATGATTCAGATCATGATTCATTTTATGATTCATAATTCATGATTCATTTCATGATTCAATTCATGATTCATGATCCATGATTCAATTCATGATTCATAATTCATGATTCATAATTCATAATTCATTTCATGATTCAATTCATGATTCATGATCCATGATTCAATTCATGATTCATGATTCATGATTCATGATTCATGATTCGATTCATGATTTATGATTCAAATCATGATTCATGATTCATGATTCAATTCATGATTCAATTCATGATTCGATTTATGATTCATGATTCATGATTCATGATTTGATTCATGATTCATGATTCGATTCATGATTCATGATTCATGATTCATGATTCAATTCATGATTCATGATTCAATCCATGATTCATGAATCATGATTCGATTCATGATTCATGATTCATGATTCAATTCATGATTCATGATTCATGATTCGATTCATGTTTTGTCATTCATGATTCGATTCATAATTCATGATTCATAATTCAATTCATGATTTGTGATTCATGGTTCGATTCATGATTCATGATTCGATTCATGATTCTTGATTCGATTCATAATTCATGATTCATAATTCAATTCATGATTTGTGATTTATGGTTCGATTCATGATTCATGATTCGATTCATGATACTTGATTCGAATCATGATTCATGATTCATGATTCGATTCATGATTCATGATTCATGATTCATGATTCATGATTCGATTCATGATTCATGATTCATGATTCATGATTCAATTCATGATTCATGATTCATGATTCAATTCATGATTCATGAATCGTGATTTGATTCATGATTCATAATTCAATTCATGATTCAATTCATGATTCAATTCATGATTCAATTCATGATTCAATTCATGATTCATTATTCATGATTCATTTCATGATTCATGATTCATTATTCAATTAATGATTCATGATTCAAGATTCGATTCATGATTCATGATTCAATTCATGATTCATGATTTAATTCATGATTCGATTCATGATTCATGATTTAATTCATGATTCATGATTCAATTCATGATTCATGATTTATGATTCATTTCATGAATCATGATTCATGATTCAATTCTTGATTCATGATTCGATTCATGATTTATTATTCATGATTCATGATTCAATTCATGATTCATGATTCAAATTATGATTCATGATTCATGATTCAATTCATGATTCGATTCATGATTCATGATTCGATTCATGATTCATGATTCAATTCATGATTCATGATTGAATTCATGATTCATGATTCATTTCATGATTCATGATTCATGATTCGATTCATGATTCATGATTCAATTCATGATTCATGATTCAATTCATGATTCATGATTCATGATTCAATTCTTTAATCATGATTCATGATTCGATTCATAATTCATGATTCATGATTCGATTCATGATTCATGATTCATGATTCGATTCATGATTCAATTCATGATTCGATTCATGATTCAATTCATGATTCATGATTCGATTCATAATTCATGATTCATGATTTGATTCATGATTCATGATTCATGATTCGATTCATGATTCAATTCATGATTCATGATTCAATTCATGATTCATGATTCATGATTCAATTCTTTAATCATGATTCATGATTCAGTATTCATGATTCATGATTCATGATTCAATTCATGATTCATGAATCATGATTCAATTCATGATTCATGATTCAAGATTCGATTCATGATTCATGATTCAATTCATGATTCATGATTCATGATTCAATTCGTGATTCGATTTATGATTCATGATTTGATTCATGATTCATGATTCATGATTCATGATTCATGATTCGATTCATGATTCATGATTCATGATTCAATTCATGATTCATGATTCAATTCATGATTCATGAATCATGATTCGATTCATGATTCATGATTCATGATTTAATTCATGTTTTGTCATTCATGATTCGATTCATAATTCATGATTCATAATTCAATTCATGATTTGTGATTCATGGTTAGATTCATGATTCATGATTCGATTCATGATTCTTGATTCGATTCATAATTCATGATTCATAATTCAATTCATGATTTGTGATTTATGGTTCGATTCATGATTCATGATTCGATTCATGATACTTGATTCGAATCATGATTCATGATTCATGATTCGATTCATGATTCATGATTCATGATTCATGATTCATGATTCGATTCATGATTCATGATTCATGATTCATGATTCAATTCATGATTCATGATTCATGATTCAATTCATGATTCATGAATCGTGATTTGATTCATGATTCATAATTCAATTCATGATTCAATTCATGATTCAATTCATGATTCAATTCATGATTCAATTCATGATTCATTATTCATGATTCATTTCATGATTCATGATTCATTATTCAATTAATGATTCATGATTCAAGATTCGATTCATGATTCATGATTCAATTCATGATTCATGATTTAATTCATGATTCGATTCATGATTCATGATTTAATTCATGATTCATGATTCAATTCATGATTCATGATTTATGATTCATTTCATGAATCATGATTCATGATTCAATTCTTGATTCATGATTCGATTCATGATTTATTATTCATGATTCATGATTCAATTCATGATTCATGATTCAAATTATGATTCATGATTCATGATTCAATTCATGATTCGATTCATGATTCATGATTCGATTCATGATTCATGATTCAATTCATGATTCATGATTGAATTCATGATTCATGATTCATTTCATGATTCATGATTCATGATTCGATTCATGATTCATGATTCAATTCATGATTCATGATTCAATTCATGATTCATGATTCATGATTCAATTCTTTAATCATGATTCATGATTCGATTCATAATTCATGATTCATGATTCGATTCATGATTCATGATTCATGATTCGATTCATGATTCAATTCATGATTCGATTCATGATTCAATTCATGATTCATGATTCGATTCATAATTCATGATTCATGATTTGATTCATGATTCATGATTCATGATTCGATTCATGATTCAATTCATGATTCATGATTCAATTCATGATTCATGATTCATGATTCAATTCTTTAATCATGATTCATGATTCAGTATTCATGATTCATGATTCATGATTCAATTCATGATTCATGAATCATGATTCAATTCATGATTCATGATTCAAGATTCGATTCATGATTCATGATTCAATTCATGATTCATGATTCATGATTCAATTCGTGATTCGATTTATGATTCATGATTTGATTCATGATTCATGATTCATGATTCATGATTCATGATTCGATTCATGATTCATGATTCATGATTCAATTCATGATTCATGATTCAATTCATGATTCATGAATCATGATTCGATTCATGATTCATGATTCATGATTTAATTCATGTTTTGTCATTCATGATTCGATTCATAATTCATGATTCATAATTCAATTCATGATTTGTGATTCATGGTTAGATTCATGATTCATGATTCGATTCATGATTCTTGATTCGATTCATAATTCATGATTCATAATTCAATTCATGATTTGTGATTTATGGTTCGATTCATGATTCATGATTCGATTCATGATACTTGATTCGAATCATGATTCATGATTCATGATTCAATTCGTGATTAATGATTCAATTCATGATTCATGATTTATTTCATGATTCATTTCACGATTTATGATTCAATTCTTGATTTAATTCAAGATTCATGATTTATTTCATTATTCATTTCATGATTCATGATTGATGATTCATTTCACGATTTATGATTCAATTCTTGATTCAATTCAAGATTCATGATTTATTTCATTATTCATTTCATGATTCATGATTGATGATTCAATTCATGATTCAGATCATGATTCATTTTATGATTCATGTTTCATGATTCAATTCATGATTCATGATTCATGATTCAATTATTGATTCATGATTCATGATTCATGATTCGATTCATGATTCATGATTCATGATTCATGATTCAATTCATGATTCATTATTCAATTAATGATTCATGATTCAAGATTCGATTCATGATTCATGATTCAATTCATGATTCATGATTCATGATTCAATTCATGATTTGATTAATGATTCATGATTCGATTCATGATTCATGATTCATGATTCAATTCATGATTCATGATTCAATTCATGATTCATGATTCATTTCATGAATCATGATTCATGATTCAATTCATAAATCATTATTCGATTCATGATTTATTATTCATGATTCATGATTCAATTCATGATTCATGATTCAATTCATGATTCATGATTCATGATTCAATTCATGATTCATGATTCATGATTCATGATTCAATTCATGATTCGATTCATGATTCATGATTCGATTCATGATTCATGATTCGATTCATGATTCATGATTCATGATTCAATTCAAGATTCACTTCATGATTCATGATTCAATTCATGATTCATGATTCAATTCATGATTCATGATTCATTTCATGATTCATGATTCATATTTCAATTCATGATTCAATTCATGATTCATTTTATGATTCATGATTCATGATTCATTTCATGATTCATGATTCATATTTCAATTCATGATTCAATTCATGATTCATTTTATGATTCATGATTCATGATTCAATTCATGATTCAATTCATTAATCATGATTCGATTCATGATTGATGATTCAATTCATGATTCATGATTCATGATTCATTTCATGATTCATTTCATGATTTATGATTCAATTCATGATTCATGATTCATGATTTAATTCATGTTTTGTCATTCATGATTTGATTCATAATTCATGATTCATAATTCAATTCATGATTTGTGATTCATGGTTCGATTCATGATTCATGATTCGATTCATGATTCTTGATTTGAATCATGATTCATGATTCATGATTCATGATTCATGATTCGATTCATGATTCATGATTCATGATTCAATTCATGATTCATGATTCATGATTCAATTTATGATTCATGATTCAATTTGTGATTCATTATTCAATTAATGATTCATGATTCAAGATTCGATTCATGATTCATGATTCATGATTCATGATTTAATTCATGATTCATGATTCATGATTCGAGTCATGATTCATGATTCATGATTCAATTCATGATTCATGATTCATGATTCAATTCATGATTCATGTTTCAATTCATGATTCAATTCATGATTCAATTCATGATTCATTTCATGAATCATGATTCATGATTCAATTCATGATTCATGATTTGATTCATGATTTATTATTAATGATTCATGATTCAATTCATGATTCATGATTCAAATTATGATTCATGATTCAATTCATGATTCGATTCATGATTTGATTCATGATTCATGATTCAATTCATGATTCACTTCATGATTCATGATTCAATTCATGATTCATGATTCATTACATGATTCATTTCATGATTCATGATTCATGATTCGATTCATGATTCACGATTCAATTCATGATTCATGATTCAATTCATGATTCATGTTTGAATTCATGATTCAATTCATGATTCATTTCATGATTCATGATTTAATTCATGATTCATGATTCAATTCATGATTTATTTTATGATTCTTGATTTATGATTCAATTCATGATTCCCTATTCATGATTCATGATTCATGATTCATGATTCAATTCGTGATTCATGATTCAATTCATGATTCATGATTCATTTCATGATTCAGTTCACGATTTATGATTTAATTCTTGATTCAATTCATGATTCATGATTTATTTCATGATTTATTTCATGATTCATTATTGATGATTCAATTCATGATTCAGATCATGATTCATTTTATGATTCATAATTCATGATTCATTTCATGATTCAATTCATGATTCATGATCCATGATTCAATTCATGATTCATAATTCATGATTCATTTCATGATTCAATTCATGATTCATGATCCATGATTCAATTCATGATTCATGATTCATGATTCAATTAATGATTCAAGATTCGATTCATGATTTATGATTCAAATCATGATTCATGATTCATGATTCAATTCATGATTTAATTCATGATTCGATTTATGATTCATGATTCATGATTCATGATTTAATTCATGATTCGATTTATGATTCAAGATTCATGATTCATGATTCGATTCATGATTCATGATTCATGATTCATGATTCATGATTCGATTCATGATTCATGATTCATGATTCATGATTCAATTCATGATTCATGATTCATGATTCAATTCATGATTCATGAATCATGATTCGATTCATGATTCATAATTCAATTCATGATTCAGTTCATGATTCAATTCATGATTCAATTCATGATTCAATTCATGATTCATTATTCATGATTCAATTCATGATTCATTATTCATGAATCATTTCATGATTCATGATTCATTATTCAATTAATGATTCATGATTCAAGATTCGATTCATGATTCAATTCATGATTCATGATTTAATTCATGATTCGATTCATGATTCATGATTTAATTCATGATTCATGATTCAATTCTTGATTCATGATTCGATTCATGATTTATTATTCATGATTCATGATTCAATTCATGATTCATGATTCAAATTATGATTCATGATTCATGATTCAATTCATGATTCGATTCATGATTCATGATTCGATTCATGATTCATGATTCATGATTCATGACATGATTCACTTCATGATTCATGATTCAATTCATGATTCATGATTGAATTCATGATTCATTTCATGATTCATGATTCATGATTCGATTCATGATTCGTGATTCAATTCATGATTCATGATTCAATTCATGATTCATGATTCATGATTCAATTCTTTAATCATGATTCATGATTCGATTCATGATTCATGATTCGATTCATGATTCATGATTCATGATTCGATTCATGATTCAATTCATGATTCGATTCATGATTCAATTCATGATTCATGATTCGATTCATAATTCATGATTCATGATTTGATTCATGATTCATGATTCATGATTCGATTCATGATTCATGATTCAATTCATGATTCATGATTCAATTCATGATTCATGATTCATGATTCAATTCTTTAATCATGATTCATGATTCAGTATTCATGATTCATGATTCATGATTCAATTCATGATTCATGAATCATGATTCAATTCATGATTCATGTTTCAATTTATGATTCAATTCATGATTCATGTTTTAATTTATGATTCAATTCATGATTCAATTTATGATTCATGATTCATGATTCAATTCATGATTCATTATTCAATTAATGATTCATGATTCAAGATTCGATTCATGATTCATGATTTATGATTCATGATTTAATTCATGATTCATGATTCATGATTCATGATTCGAGTCATGATTCATGATTCATGATTCAATTCATGATTCATGATTCTTTGATTCAATTCATGATTCATGTTTCAATTAATGAATCATGACTCATGATTCAATTCATGATTCATTATTCGATTCATGATTTATTATTAATGATTCATGATTCAATTCATGATTCATGATTCAAATTATGATTCATGATTCAATTCATGATTCGATTCATGATTCATGATTCAATTCATGATTCACTTCATGATTCATGATTCAATTCATGATTCATGATTCAATTCATGATTCATGATTCATTACATGATTCATTTCATGATTTATGTTTGAATTCATGATTCAATTCATGATTCATTTCATGATTCATGATTCAATTCATGATTCATGATTCAATTCATGATTCATGATTCAATTCATGATTCATGATTCATTACATGATTCATTTCATGATTCATGTTTGAATTCATGATTCAATTCATGATTCATTTCATGATTCATGATTCAATTCATGATTCATGATTCAATTCATGATTTATTTCATTATTCTTCATTTATGATTCAATTCATAATTCAATTCATGATTCATGATTCAATTCGTGATTCATGATTCAATTCATGATTCATGATTCATTTCATGATTCATTTCACGATTTATGATTTAATTCTTGATTCAATTCATGATTCATGATTTATTTCATGATTTATTTCATGATTCATTATTGATGATTCAATTCATGATTCAGATCATGATTCATTTTATGATTCATAATTCATGATTTATTTCATGATTCAATTCATGATTCATGATCCATGATTCAATTCATGATTCATGATTCATGATTCAATTAATGATTCAAGATTCGATTCATGATTTATGATTCAAATCATGATTCGTGATTCATGATTCAATTCACGATTCAATTGATGATTCGATTTATGATTCATGATTCATGATTCATGATTTAATTCATGATTCGATTTATGATTCATGATTCATGATTCATGATTCGATTCATGATTCATGATTCATGATTCATGATTCGATTCATGATTCATGATTCATGATTCAAATTATGATTCATGATTCAATTCATGATTCGATTCATGATTCGATTCATGATTCATGATTCAATTCATGATTCACTTCATGATTCAAGATTCAATTCATGATTCATGATTTGATTCATGATTCATGATTCATTACATGATTCATTTCATGATTCATGATTCATGATTCGAATCATGATTCATGATTCAATTAATGATTCATGATTCATGATTCAATTCATGATTCATGTTTGAATTCATGATTCATTTTATGATTCATGATTCAATTCATGATTCATGATTCAATTCATGATTTATTTCATGATTCTTGATTTATGATTCAATTCATGATTCAATTCATGATTCATGATTCAATTCATGATTCATTATTCATGATTCATGAGTCATGATTCATGATTCAATTAATGATTCAAGATTCGATTCATGATTTATGATTCAAATCATGATTCATGATTCATGATTCAATTCATGATTCAATTCATGATTCGATTTATGATTCAAGATTCATGATTCATGATTCGATTCATGATTCATGATTCATGATTCATGATTCATGATTCGATTCATGATTCATGATTCATGATTCATGATTCAATTCATGATTCATGATTCATGATTCAATTCATGATTCATGAATCATGATTCGATTCATGATTCATAATTCAATTCATGATTCAATTCATGATTCAATTCATGATTCAATTCATGATTCATTATTCATGATTCATTTCATGATTCATGATTCATTATTCAATTAATGATTCATGATTCAAGATTCGATTCATGATTCATGATTCAATTCATGATTCATGATTTAATTCATGATTCGATTCATGATTCATGATTTAATTCATGATTCATGATTCAATTCATGATTCATGATTTATGATTCATTTCATGAATCATGATTCATGATTCAATTCTTGATTCATGATTCGATTCATGATTTATTATTCATGATTCATGATTAAATTCATGATTCATGATTCAAATTATGATTCATGATTCATGATTCAATTCTTGATTCGATTCATGATTCATGATTCGATTCATGATTCATGATTCATGATTCATGACATGATTCACTTCATGATTCATGATTCAATTCATGATTCATGATTGAATTCATGATTCATGATTCATTTCATGATTCATGATTCGATTCATGATTCATGATTCAATTCATGATTCATAATTCAATTCATGATTCATGATTCAATTCATGATTCATGATTCATGATTCAATTCTTTAATCATGATTCATGATTCGATTCATAATTCATGATTCATGATTCTATTCATGATTCATGATTCATTTTATGATTCATGATTTAATTCATGTTTTGTCATTCATGATTCGATTCATAATTCATGATTCATAATTCAATTCATGATTTGTGATTCATGGTTCGATTCATGATTCATGATTCGATTCATGATTCTTGATTCGAATCATAATTCATGATTCATAATTCAATTCATGATTTGTGATTCATGGTTCGATTCATGATTCATGATTCGATTCATGATACTTGATTCGAATCATGATTCATGATTCATGATTCAATTCGTGATTCATGATTCAATTCATAATTAATGATTCATTTCATGATTCATTTCACGATTTATGATTCAATTCAAGATTCAATTCAAGATTCATGATTTATTTCATTATTCATTTCATGATTCATGATTGATTCATTTCATGATTCAGATCATGATTCATTTTATGATTCATGATTCATGATTCAATTCACGATTCATGATTCAATTAATGATTCATGATTCAAGATTCGATTCATGATTCATGATTCAATTCATGATTCAATTCATGATTCGATTTATGATTCATGATTCATGATTCATGATTCGATTCATGATTCATGATTCATGATTCATGATTCATGATTCGATTCATGATTCATGATTCATGATTCAATTCATGATTCATGATTCATGATTCAATTCATTATTCATGAATCATGATTCAATTCATGATTCATGTTTCAATTCATGATTCAATTCATGATTCAATTTATGATTCATGATTCATGATTCAATTTGTGATTCATTATTTAATTAATGATTCATGATTCAAGATTCGATTCATGATTCATGATTCATGATTCATGATTTAATTCATGATTCATGATTCATGATTCGAGTCATGATTCATGATTCATGATTCAATTCATGATTCATGATTCATGATTCAATTCATGATTCATGTTTCAATTCATGATTCAATTCATGATTCAATTCATGATTCATTTCATGAATCATGATTCATGATTCAATTCATGATTCATGATTCGATTCATGATTTATTATTAATGATTCATGATTTAATTCATGATTCATGATTCAAATTATGATTCATGATTCAATTCATGATTCGATTCATGATTGATACATGATTCATGATTCAATTCATGATTCACTTCATGATTCATGATTCAATTCATGATTCATGATTTAATTTATGATTCATGATTCATTACATGATTCATTTCATGATTCATGATTCATGATTCGATTCATGATTCATGATTCAATTCATGATTCATGATTCATGATTCAATTCATGATTCATGTTTGAATTCATCATTCATTTCATGATTCATGATTCAATTCATGATTCATGATTCAATTCATGATTTATTTCATGATTCTTGATTTATGATTCAATTCATGATTCAATTCATGATTCATGATTCAATTCATGATTCATTATTCATGATTCATGATTCATGATTCATGATTCAATTAATGATTCAAGATTCGATACATGATTTATGATTCAAATCATGATTCATGATTCATGATTCAATTCATGATTCAATTCATGATTCGATTTATGATTCAAGATTCATGATTCATGATTCGATTCATGATTCATGATTCATGATTCGATTCATGATTCATGATTCATGATTCATGATTCAATTCATGATTCATGATTCATGATTCAATTCATGATTCATGAATCATGATTCGATTCATGATTCATAATTCAATTCATGATTCAATTCATGATTCAATTCATGATTCAATTCATGATTCATTATTCATGATTCATTTCATGATTCATGATTCATTATTCAATTAATGATTCATGATTCAAGATTCGATTCATGATTCATGATTCAATTCTTGATTCATGATTCGATTCATGATTTATTATTCATGATTCATGATTCAATTCATGATTCATGATTCAAATTATGATTCATGATTCATGATTCAATTCATGATTCGATTCATGATTCATGATTCGATTCATGATTCATGATTCATGATTCATGACATGATTCACTTCATGATTCATGATTCAATTCATGATTCATGATTGAATTCATGATTCATGATTCATTTCATGATTCATAATTCATGATTCGATTCATGATTCATGATTCAATTCATGATTCATGATTCAATTCATGATTCATGATTCATGATTCAATTATTTAATCATGATTCATGATTCGATTGATAATTCATGATTCATGATTCCATTCATGATTCATGATTCATTTTATGATTCATGATTTAATTCATGTTTTGTCATTCATGATTCGATTCATAATTCATGATTCTTAATTCAATTCATGATTTGTGATTCATGGTTCGATTCATGATTCATGATTCGATTCATGATTCTTGATTTGAATCATAATTCATGATTCATAATTCAATTCATGATTTGTGATTCATGGTTCGATTCATGATTCATGATTCGATTCATGATACTTGATTCGAATCATGATTCATGATTCATGATTCAATTCGTGATTCATGATTCAATTCATAATTAATGATTCATTTCATGATTCATTTCACGATTTATGATTCAATTTAAGATTCAATTCAAGATTCATGATTTATTTCATTATTCATTTCATGATTCATGATTGATTCAATTCATGATTCAGATCATGATTCATTTTAGGATTCACGATTTATGATTCAATTTAAGATTCAATTCAAGATTCATGATTTATTTCATTATTCATTTCATGATTCATGATTGATTCAATTCATGATTCAGATCATGATTCATTTTATGATTCATGATTCATGATTCAATTCATGATTCATGATTCAATTAATGATTCATGATTCAAGATTCGATTCATGATTCATGATTCAATTCATGATTCAATTCATGATTCGATTTATGATTCATGATTCATGATTCATGATTCGATTCATGATTCATGATTCATGATTCATGATTCGATTCATGATTCATGATTCATGATTCATGATTCAATTCATGATTCATGATTCATGATTCAATTCATGATTCATGAATCATGATTCAATTCATGATTCATGTTTCAATTCATGATTCAATTCATGATTCAATTTATGATTCATGATTCATGATTCAATTTGTGATTCATTATTTAATTAATGATTCATGATTCAAGATTCGATTCATGATTCATGATTCATGATTCATGATTCATGATTCGATTCATGATTCATGATTCATGATTCAATTCATGATTCATGATTCATGATTCAATTCATGATTCATGAATCATGATTCAATTCATGATTCATGTTTCAATTCATGATTCAATTCATGATTCAATTTATGATTCATGATTCATGATTCAATTTGTGATTCATTATTTAATTAATGATTCATGATTCAAGATTCGATTCATGATTCATGATTCATGATTCATGATTTAATTCATGATTCATGATTCATGATTCGAGTCATGATTCATGATTCATGATTCAATTCATGATTCATGATTCATGATTCAATTCATGATTCATGTTTCAATTCATGATTCAATTCATGATTCAATTCATGATTCATTTCATGAATCATGATTCATGATTCAATTCATGATTCATGATTCGATTCATGATTTATTATTAATGATTCATGATTTAATTCATGATTCATGATTCAAATTATGATTCATGATTCAATTCAAGATTCGATTCATGATTCGATTCATGATTCATGATTCAATTCATGATTCACTTCATGATTCATGATTCAATTCATGATTCATGATTTAATTTATGATTCATGATTCATTACATGATTCATTTCATGATTCATGATTCATGATTCGATTCATGATTCATGATTCAATTCATGATTCATGATTCATGATTCAATTCATGATTCATGTTTGAATTCATCATTCATTTCATGATTCATGATTCAATTCATGATTCATGATTCAATTCATGATTTATTTCATGATTCTTGATTTATGATTCAATTCATGATTCAATTCATGATTCATGATTCAATTCATGATTCATTATTCATGATTCATGATTCATGATTCATGATTCAATTAATGATTCAAGATTCGATACATGATTTATGATTCAAATCATGATTCATGATTCATGATTCAATTCATGATTCAATTCATGATTCGATTTATGATTCAAGATTCATGATTCATGATTCGATTCATGATTCATGATTCATGATTCATGATTCGATTCATGATTCATGATTCATGATTCATGATTCAATTCATGATTCATGATTCAATTCATGATTCATGAATCATGATTCGATTCATGATTCATAATTCAATTCATGATTCAATTCATGATTCAATTCATGATTCAATTCATGATTCATTATTCATGATTCATTTCATGATTCATGATTCATTATTCAATTAATGATTCATGATTCAAGATTCGATTCATGATTCATGATTCAATTCTTGATTCATGATTCGATTCATGATTTATTATTCATGATTCATGATTCAATTCATGATTCATGATTCAAATTATGATTCATGATTCATGATTCAATTCATGATTCGATTCATGATTCATGATTCGATTCATGATTCATGATTCGATTCATGATTCATTATTCATGACATGATTCACTTCATGATTCATGATTCAATTCATGATTCATGATTGAATTCATGATTCATGATTCATTTCATGATTCATGATTCATGATTCGATTCATGATTCATGATTCAATTCATGATTCATGATTCAATTCATGATTCATGATTCATGATTCAATTCTTTAATCATGATTCATGATTCGATTGATAATTCATGATTCATGATTCCATTCATGATTCATGATTCATTTTATGATTCATGATTTAATTCATGTTTTGTCATTCATGATTCGATTCATAATTCATGATTCTTAATTCAATTCATGATTTGTGATTCATGGTTCAATTCATAATTAATGATTCATTTCATGATTCATTTCACGATTTATGATTCAATTTAAGATTCAATTCAAGATTCATGATTTATTTCATTATTCATTTCATGATTCATGATTGATTCAATTCATGATTCAGATCATGATTCATTTTAGGATTCACGATTTATGATTCAATTTAAGATTCAATTCAAGATTCATGATTTATTTCATTATTCATTTCATGATTCATGATTGATTCAATTCATGATTCAGATCATGATTCATTTTATGATTCATGATTCATGATTCAATTCATGATTCATGATTCAATTAATGATTCATGATTCAAGATTCGATTCATGATTCATGATTCAATTCATGATTCAATTCATGATTCGATTTATGATTCATGATTCATGATTCATGATTCGATTCATGATTCATGATTCATGATTCGATTCATGATTCATGATTCAATTCATGATTCATGATTCATGATTCAATTCATGATTCATGAATCATGATTCAATTCATGATTCATGTTTCAATTCATGATTCAATTCATGATTCAATTTATGATTCATGATTCATGATTCAATTTGTGATTCATTATTTAATTAATGATTCATGATTCAAGATTCGATTCATGATTCATGATTCATGATTCATGATTTAATTCATGATTCATGATTCATGATTCATGATTCGAGTCATGATTCATGATTCATGATTCAATTCATGATTCATGATTCATGATTCAATTCATGATTCATGTTTCAATTCATGATTCAATTCATGATTCAATTCATGATTCATTTCATGAATCATGATTCATGATTCATTTCATGAATCATGATTCATGATTCAATTCATGATTCATGATTTGATTCATGATTTATTATTAATGATTCATGATTCAATTCATGATTCATGATTCAAATTATGATTCATGATTCAATTCATGATTCGATTCATGATTCATGATTCGATTCATGATTCATGATTCAATTCATGATTCACTTCATGATTCATGATTCAATTCATGATTCATGATTCATTACATGATTCATTTCATGATTCATGATTCATGATTCGATTCATGATTCACGATTCAATTCATGATTCATGATTCAATTCATGATTCATGTTTGAATTCATGATTCAATTCATGATTCATTTCATGATTCATGATTCAATTCATGATTCATGATTCAATTCATGATTTATTTCACGATTCTTGATTTATGATTCAATTCATGATTCCCTATTCATGATTCATGATTCATGATTCATGATTCAATTCGTGATTCATGATTCAATTCATGATTCATGATTCATTTCATGATTCAGTTCACGATTTATGATTTAATTCTTGATTCAATTCATGATTCATGATTTATTTCATGATTTATTTCATGATTCATTACTGATGATTCAATTCATGATTCAGATCATGATTCATTTTATGATTCATAATTCATGATTCATTTCATGATTCAATTCATGATTCATGATCCATGATTCAATTCATGATTCATAATTCATGATTCATTTCATGATTCAATTCATGATTCATGATCCATGATTCAATTCATGATTCATGATTCATGATTCAATTAATGATTCAAGATTCGATTCATGATTTATGATTCAAATCATGATTCATGATTCAATTCATGATTTAATTCATGATTCGATTTATGATTCATGATTCATGATTCATGATTTAATTCATGATTCGATTTATGATTCAAGATTCATGATTCATGATTCGATTCATGATTCATGATTCATGATTCATGATTCATGATTCGATTCATGATTCATGATTCATGATTCATGATTCAATTCATGATTCATGATTCATGATTCATGATTCAATTCATGATTCATGAATCATGATTCGATTCATGATTCATAATTCAATTCATGATTCAGTTCATGATTCAATTCATGATTCAATTCATGATTCAATTCATGATTCATTATTCATGATTCAATTCATGATTCATTATTCATGAATCATTTCATGATTCATGATTCATTATTCAATTAATGATTCATGATTCAAGATTCGATTCATGATTCAATTCATGATTCATGATTTAATTCATGATTCGATTCATGATTCATGATTTAATTCATGATTCATGATTCAATTCATGATTCATGATTTATGATTCATTTCATGAATCATGATTCATGATTCAATTCTTGATTCATGATTCGATTCATGATTTATTATTCATGATTCATGATTCAATTCATGATTCATGATTCAAATTATGATTCATGATTCATGATTCAATTCATGATTCGATTCATGATTCATGATTCGATTCATGATTCATGATTCATGATTCATGACATGATTCACTTCATGATTCATGATTCAATTCATGATTCATGATTGAATTCATGATTCATTTCATGATTCATGATTCATGATTCGATTCATGATTCATGATTCAATTCATGATTCATGATTCAATTCATGATTCATGATTCATGATTCAATTCTTTAATCATGATTCATGATTCGATTCATAATTCATGATTCATGATTCGATTCATGATTCATGATTCGATTCATGATTCAATTCATGATTCGATTCATGATTCAATTCATGATTCATGATTCGATTCATAATTCATGATTCATGATTTGATTCATGATTCATGATTCATGATTCGATTCATGATTCATGATTCAATTCATGATTCATGATTCAATTCATGATTCATGATTCATGATTCAATTCTTTAATCATGATTCATGATTCAGTATTCATGATTCATGATTCATGATTCAATTCATGATTCATGAATCATGATTCAATTCATGATTCATGTTTCAATTTATGATTCAATTCATGATTCATGTTTTAATTTATGATTCAATTCATGATTCAATTTATGATTCATGATTCATGATTCAATTCATGATTCATTATTCAATTAATGATTCATGATTCAAGATTCGATTCATGATTCATGATTTATGATTCATGATTTAATTCATGATTCATGATTCATGATTCATGATTCGAGTCATGATTCATGATTCATGATTCAATTCATGATTCATGATTCATGATTCAATTCATGATTCATGTTTCAATTAATGAATCATGACTCATGATTCAATTCATGATTCATTATTCGATTCATGATTTATTATTAATGATTCATGATTCAATTCATGATTCATGATTCAAATTATGATTCATGATTCAATTCATGATTCGATTCATGATTCAATTCATGATTCACTTCATGATTCATGATTCAATTCATGATTCATGATTCATTACATGATTCATTTCATGATTCATGTTTGAATTCATGATTCAATTCATGATTCATTTCATGATTCATGATTCAATTCATGATTCATGATTCAATTCATGATTCATGATTCAATTCATGATTCATGATTCATTACATGATTCATTTCATGATTCATGTTTGAATTCATGATTCAATTCATGATTCATTTCATGATTCATGATTCAGTTCATGATTCATGATTCAATTCATGATTTATTTCATTATTCTTCATTTATGATTCAATTCATAATTCAATTCATGATTCATGATTCAATTCGTGATTCATGATTCAATTCATGATTCATGATTCATTTCATGATTCATTTCACGATTTATGATTTAATTCTTGATTCAATTCATGATTCATGATTTATTTCATGATTTATTTCATGATTCATTATTGATGATTCAATTCATGATTCAGATCATGATTCATTTTATGATTCATAATTCATGATTCATTTCATGATTCAATTCATGATTCATGATCCATGATTCAATTCATGATTCATGATTCATGATTCAATTAATGATTCAAGATTCGATTCATGATTTATGATTCAAATCATGATTCATGATTCATGATTCAATTCATGATTCAATTGATGATTCGATTTATGATTCATGATTCATGATTCATGATTTAATTCATGATTCGATTTATGATTCATGATTCATGATTCATGATTCGATTCATGATTCATGATTCATGATTCATGATTCGATTCATGATTCATGATTCATGATTCAAATTATGATTCATGATTCAATTCATGATTCGATTCATGATTCGATTCATGATTCATGATTCAATTCATGATTCACTTCATGATTCATGATTCAATTCATGATTCATGATTTGATTCATGATTCATGATTCATTACATGATTCATTTCATGATTCATGATTCATGATTCGATTCATGATTCATGATTCAATTCATGATTCATGATTCATGATTCAATTCATGATTCATGTTTGAATTCATGATTCATTTCATGATTCATGATTCAATTCATGATTCATGATTCAATTCATGATTTATTTCATGATTCTTGATTTATGATTCAATTCATGATTCAATTCATGATTCATGATTCAATTCATGATTCATTATTCATGATTCATGATTCATGATTCATGATTCAATTAATGATTCAAGATTCGATTCATGATTTATGATTCAAATCATGATTCATGATTCATGATTCAATTCATGATTCAATTCATGATTCGATTTATGATTCAAGATTCATGATTCATGATTCGATTCATGATTCATGATTCATGATTCATGATTCAATTCATGATTCATGATTCATGATTCAATTCATGATTCATGATTCAAGATTCGATTCATGATTCATGATTCAATTCATGATTCATGATTTAATTCATGATTCGATTCATGATTCATGATTTAATTCATGATTCATGATTCAATTCATGATTCATGATTTATGATTCATTTCATGAATCATGATTCATGATTCAATTCTTGATTCATGATTTGATTCATGATTTATTATTCATGATTCATGATTAAATTCATGATTCATGATTCAAATTATGATTCATGATTCATGATTCAATTCATGATTCGATTCATGATTCATGATTCGATTCATGATTCATGATTCATGACATGATTCACTTCATGATTCATGATTCAATTCATGATTCATGATTGAATTCATGATTCATGATTCATTTCATGATTCATGATTCGATTCATGATTCATGATTCAATTCATGATTCATGATTCATGATTCAATTCTTTAATCATGATTCATGATTCGATTCATAATTCATGATTCATGATTCCATTCATGATTCATGATTCATTTTATGATTCATGATTTAATTCATGTTTTGTCATTCATGATTCGATTCATAATTCATGATTCATAATTCAATTCATGATTTGTGATTCATGGTTCGATTCATGATTCATGATTCGATTCATGATTCTTGATTCGAATCATAATTCATGATTCATAATTCAATTCATGATTTGTGATTCATGGTTCGATTCATGATTCATGATTCGATTCATGATACTTGATTCGAATCATGATTCATGATTCATGATTCAATTCGTGATTCATGATTCAATTCATAATTAATGATTCATTTCATGATTCATTTCACGATTTATGATTCAATTCAAGATTCAATTCAAGATTCATGATTTATTTCATTATTCATTTCATGATTCATGATTGATTCATTTCATGATTCAGATCATGATTCATTTTATGATTCATGATTCATGATTCAATTCATGATTCATGATTCAATTAATTATTCATGATTCAAGATTCGATTCATGATTCATGATTCAATTCATGATTCAATTCATGATTCGATTTATGATTCATGATTCATGATTCATGATTCGATTCATGATTCATGATTCATGATTCATGATTCATGATTCGATTCATGATTCATGATTCAATTCATGATTCATGATTCATGATTCAATTCATGATTCATGAATCAGGATTCAATTCATGATTCATGTTTCAATTCATGATTCAATTCATGATTCAATTTATGATTCATGATTCATGATTCAATTTGTGATTCATTATTTAATTAATGATTCATGATTCAAGATTCGATTCATGATTCATGATTCATGATTCATGATTTAATTCATGATTCATGATTCGAGTCATGATTCATGATTCATGATTCAATTCATGATTCATGATTCATGATTCAATTCATGATTCATGTTTCAATTCATGATTCAATTCATGATTCAATTCATGATTCATTTCATGAATCATGATTCATGATTCAATTCATGATTCATGATTCGATTCATGATTTATTATTAATGATTCATGATTCAATTCATGATTCATGATTCAAATTATGATTCATGATTCAATTCATGATTCGATTCATGATTCGATTCATGATTCATGATTCAATTCATGATTCACTTCATGATTCATGATTCAATTCATGATTCATGATTCAATTCATGATTCATGATTCATTACATGATTCATTTCATGATTCATGATTCATGATTCGATTCATGATTCATGATTCAATTCATGATTCATGATTCAATTCATGATTCATGTTTGAATTCATGATTCAATTCATGATTCATTTCATGATTCATGATTCAATTCATGATTCATGATTCAATTCATGATTTATTTCATGATTCTTGATTTATGATTCAATTCATGATTCCCTATTCATGATTCATGATTCATGATTCATGATTCAATTCATGATTCATGATTCATTTCATGATTCAGTTCACGATTTATGATTTAATTCTTGATTCAATTCATGATTCATGATTTATTTCATGATTTATTTCATGATTCATTATTGATGATTCAATTCATGATTCAGATCATGATTCATTTTATGATTCATAATTCATGATTCATTTCATGATTCAATTTATGATTCATGATCCATGATTCAATTCATGATTCATGATTCATGATTCAATTAATGATTCAAGATTCGATTCATGATTTATGATTCAAATCATGATTCATGATTCATGATTCAATTCATGATTTAATTCATGATTCGATTTATGATTCATGATTCATGATTCATGATTTAATTCATGATTCGATTTATGATTCAAGATTCATGATTCATGATTCGATTCATGATTCATGATTCATGATTCATGATTCGATTCATGATTCATGATTCATGATTCAATTCATGATTCATGATTCATGATTCAATTCATGATTCATGAATCATGATTCGATTCATGATTCATAATTCAATTCATGATTCAATTCATGATTCAATTCATGATTCAATTCATGATTCATGATTCAAGATTCGATTCATGATTCATGATTCAATTCATGATTCATGATTTAATTCAAGATTCGATTCATGATTCATGATTCGATTCATGATTCAATTCATGATTCATGATTTTTGATTCATTTCATGAATCATGATTCATGATTCAATTCTTGATTCATGATTCGATTCATGATTTATTATTCATGATTCATGATTCAATTCATGATTCATGATTCAAATTATGATTCATGATTCAATTCATGATTCAATTCATGATTCGATTCATGATTCATGATTCAATTCATGATTCACTTCATGATTCATGATTCAATTCATGATTCATGATTTAATTCATGATTCATGATTCATTACATGATTCATTTCATGATTCATGATTCATGATTCGATTCATGATTCATGATTCAATTCATGATTCATGATTCATGATTCAATTCATGATTCATGTTTGAATTTATGATTCATTTCATGATTCATAATTCAATTCATGATTCATGATTCAATTCATGATTTATTTCATGATTCTTGATTTATGATTCAATTCATGATTCAATTCATGATTCATGATTCAATTCATGATTCATTATTCATGATTCATGATTCATTATTCATGATTCATGATTCATGATTCATGATTCAATTAATGATTCAAGATTCGATTCATGATTTATGATTCAAATCATGATTCATGATTCATGATTCAATTCATGATTCAATTCATGATTCGATTTATGATTCAAGATTCATGATTCATGATTCGATTCATGATTCATGATTCATGATTCATGATTCATGATTCGATTCATGATTCATAATTCATGATTCATGATTCAATTCATGATTCATGATTCATGATTCAATTCATGATTCATGAATCATGATTCGATTCATGATTCATAATTCAATTCATGATTCAATTCATGATTCAATTCATGATTCATTATTCATGATTCATTTCATGATTCATGATTCATTATTCAATTAATGATTCATGATTCAAGATTCGATTCATGATTCATGATTCAATTCATGATTCATGATTTAATTCATGATTCGATTCATGATTCATGATTTAATTCATGATTCATGATTCAATTCATGATTCATGATTTATGATTCATTTCATGAATCATGATTCATGATTCAATTCTTGATTCATGATTCGATTCATGATTTATTATTCATGATTCATGATTCAATTCATGATTCATGATTCAAATTATGATTCATGATTCATGATTCAATTCATGATTCGATTAATGATTCATGATTCGATTCATGATTCATGATTCATGATTCATGACATGATTCACTTCATGATTCATGATTCAATTCATGATTCATGATTGAATTCATGATTCATTTCATGATTCATGATTCATGATTCGATTCATGATTCATGATTCAATTCATGATTCATGATTCAATTCATGATTCATGATTCATGATTCAATTCTTTAATCATGATTCATGATTCGATTCATAATTCATGATTCATGATTCGATTCATTATTCATGATTCATGATTCGATTCATGATTCAATTCATGATTCGATTCATGATTCAATTCATGATTCATGATTCGATTCATAATTCATGATTCATGATTTGATTCATGATTCATGATTCATGATTCGATTCATGATTCATGATTCAATTCATGATTCATGATTCAATTCATGATTCATGATTCAATTCTTTAATCATGATTCATGATTCAGTATTCATGATTCATGATTCATGATTCAATTCATGATTCATGAATCATGATTCAATTCATGATTCATGTTTCAATTTATGATTCAATTCATGATTCATGTTTTAATTTATGATTCAATTCATGATTCAATTTATGATTCATGATTCATGATTCAATTCATGATTCATTATTCAATTAATGATTCATGATTCAAGATTCGATTCATGATTCATGATTTAATTCATGATTCATGATTCATGATTCGAGTCATGATTCATGATTCATGATTCAATTCATGATTCATGATTCATGATTCAATTCATGATTCATGTTTCCATTCATGAATCATGACTCATGATTCAATTCATGATTCATGATTCGATTCATGATTTATTATTAATGATTCATGATTCAATTCATGATTCATGATTCAAATTATGATTCATGATTCAATTCATGATTCGATTCATGATTCATGATTCAATACATGATTTACTTCATGATTCATGATTCAATTCATGATTCATGATTCAATTCATGATTCATGATTCATTACATGATTCATGATTCAATTCATGATTCATTTCATGATTCATGATTCAATTCATGATTCATGATTCAATTCATGATTCATGATTCAATTCATGATTCATGATTCATTACATGATTCATTTCATGATTCATGTTTGAATTCATGATTCAATTCATGATTCATTTAATGATTCATGATTCAATTCATGATTCATGATTCAATTCATGATTTATTTCATGATTCTTGATTTATGATTCAATTCATAATTCAATTCATGATTCATGATTCAATTCATGATTCATTATTCATGATTCATGATTCATGATTCAATTCGTGATTCATGATTCAATTCATGATTCATGATTCATTTCATGATTCATTTCACGATTTATGATTTAATTCTTGATTCAATTCATGATTCATGATTTTTTTCATGATTTATTTCATGATTCATTATTGATGATTCAATTCATGATTCAGATCATGATTCATTTTATGATTCATAATTCATGATTCATTTCATGATTCAATTCATGATTCATGATCCATGATTCGATTCATGATTCATGATTCATGATTCAATTAATGATTCAAGATTCGATTCATGATTTATGATTCAAATCATGATTCATGATTCAATTCATGATTCAATTCATGATTCGATTTATGATTCATGATTCATGATTCATGATTTAATTCATGATTCGATTTATGATTCATGATTCATGATTCATGATTCGATTCATGATTCATGATTCATGATTCATGATTCGATTCATGATTCATGATTCATGATTCAATTCATGATTCATGATTCATGATTCAATTCATGATTCATGAATCATGATTCGATTCATGATTCATAATTCAATTCATGATTCAATTCATGATTCAATTCATGATTCAATTCATGATTCATTATTCATTATTCATTTCATGATTCATGATTCATTATTCAATTAATGATTCATGATTCAAGATTCGATTCATGATTCATGATTCAATTCATGATTCATGATTTAATTCAAGATTCGATTCATGATTCATTATTCAATTAATGATTCATGATTCAAGATTCGATTCATGATTCATGATTCAATTCATGATTCATGATTTAATTCAAGATTCGATTCATGATTCATGATTCGATTCATGATTCATGATTCAATTCATGATTCATGATTTTTGATTCATTTCATGAATCATGATTCATGATTCAATTCTTGATTCATGATTTGATTCATGATTTATTATTCATGATTCATGATTCAATTCATGATTCATGATTCAAATTATGATTCATGATTCAATTCATGATTAGATTCATGATTCGATTCATGATTCATGATTCAATTCATGATTCACTTCATGATTCATGATTCAATTCATGATTCATGATTTAATTCATGATTCATGATTCATTACATGATTCATTTCATGATTCATGATTCATGATTCGATTCATGATTCATGATTCAATTCATGATTCATGATTCATGATTCAATTCATGATTCATGTTTGAATTCATGATTCATTTCATGATTCATGATTCAATTCATGATTCATGATTCAATTCATGATTTATTTCATGATTCTTGATTTATGATTCAATTCATGATTCAATTCATGATTCATGATTCAATTCATGATTCATTATTCATGATTCATGATTCATGATTCATGATTCAATTAATGATTCAAGATTCGATTCATGATTTATGATTCAAATCATGATTCATGATTCATGATTCAATTCATGATTCAATTCATGATTCGATTTATGATTCAAGATTCATGATTCATGATTCGATTCATGATTCATGATTCATGATTCATGATTCGATTCATGATTCATGATTCATGATTCATGATTCAATTCATGATTCATGATTCATGATTCAATTCATGATTCATAAATCATGATTCGATTCATGATTCATAATTCAATTCATGATTCAATTCATGATTCAATTCATGATTCAATTCATGATTCATTATTCATGATTCATTTCATGATTCATGATTCATTATTCAATTAATGATTCATGATTCAAGATTCGATTCATGATTCATAATTCAATTCATGATTCATGATTTAATTCATGATTCGATTCATGATTCATGATTTAATTCATGATTCATGATTCAATTCATGATTCATGATTTATGATTCATTTCATGAATCATGATTCATGATTCAATTCTTGATTCATGATTCGATTCATGATTTATTATTCATGATTCATGATTCAATTCATGATTCATGATTCAAATTATGATTCATGATTCATGATTCAATTCATGATTCGATTAATGATTCATGATTCGATTCATGATTCATGATTCATGACATGATTCACTTCATGATTCATGATTCAATTCATGATTCATGATTGAATTCATGATTCATTTCATGATTCATGATTCATGATTCGATTCATGATTCATGATTCAATTCATGATTCACGATTCATGATTCAATTCTTTAATCATGATTCATGATTCGATTCATAATTCATGATTCATGATTCGATTCATTATTCATGATTCATGATTCGATTCATGATTCAATTCATGATTCGATTCATGATTCAATTCATGATTCATGATTCGATTCATAATTCATGATTCATGATTTGATTCATGATTCATGATTCATGATTCGATTCATGATTCATGATTCAATTCATGATTCATGATTCAATTCTTTAATCATGATTCATGATTCAGTATTCATGATTCATGATTCATGATTCAATTCATGATTCATGAATCATGATTCAATTCATGATTCATGTTTCAATTTATGATTCAAATCATGATTCATGTTTTAATTTATGATTCAATTCATGATTCAATTTATGATTCATGATTCATGATTCAATTCATGATTCATTATTCAATTAATGAATCATGATTCAAGATTCGATTCATGATTCATGATTTAATTCATGATTCATGATTCATGATTCATGATTCGAGTCATGATTCATGATTCATGATTCAATTCATGATTCATGATTCATGATTCAATTCATGATTCATGTTTTCATTCATGAATCATGACTCATGATTCAATTCATGATTCATGATTCGATTCATGATTTATTATTAATGATTCATGATTCAATTCATGATTCATGATTCAAATTATGATTCATGATTCAATTCATGATTCGATTCATGATTCATGATTCAATTCATGATTCACTTCATGATTCATGATTCAATTCATGATTCATGATTCAATTCATGATTCATGATTCAATTCATGATTCATGATTCATTACATGATTCATGATTCAATTCATGATTCATTTCATGATTCATGATTCAATTCATGATTCATGATTCAATTCATGATTCATGATTCATTACATGATTCATTTCATGATTCATGTTTGAATTCATGATTCAATTCATGATTCATTTCATGATTCATGATTCAATTCATGATTCATGATTCAATTCATGATTTATTTCATGATTCTTGATTTATGATTCAATTCATAATTCAATTCATGATTCATGATTCAATTCATGATTCATTATTCATGATTCATGATTCATGATTCAATTTGTGATTCATGATTCAATTCATGATTCATGATTCATTTCATGATTCATTTCACGATTTATGATTTAATTCTTGATTCAATTCATGATTCATGATTTTTTTCATGATTTATTTCATGATTCATTATTGATGATTCAATTCATGATTCAGATCATGATTCATTTTATGATTCATAATTCATGATTCATTTCATGATTCAATTCATGATTCATGATCCATGATTCAATTCATGATTCATGAATCATGATTCAATTAATGATTCAAGATTCGATTCATGATTTATGATTCAAATCATGATTCATGATTCATTTCATGATTAAATTGATGATTCGATTTATGATTCATGATTCATGATTCATGATTTAATTCATGATTCGATTTATGATTCATGATTCATGATTCATGATTCGATTCATGATTCATGATTCATGATTCATGATTCGATTCATGATTCATGATTCATGATTCATGATTCAATTCATGATTCATGATTCATGATTCAATTCATGATTCATGAATCATGATTCGATTCATGATTCATAATTCAATTCATGATTCAATTCATGATTCAATTCATGATTCAATTCATGATTCACTTTATGATTCATTATTCATGATTCATTTCATGATTCATGATTCATTATTCAATTAATGATTCATGATTCAAGATTCGATTCATGATTCATGATTCAATTCATGATTCATGATTTAATTCATGATTCGATTCATGATTCATGATTCGATTCATGATTTATTATTCATGATTCATGATTCAATTCATGATTCATGATTCAAATTATGATTCATGATTCATGATTCAATTCATGATTCGATTAATGATTCATGATTCGATTCATGATTCATGATTCATGACATGATTCACTTCATGATTCATGATTCAATTCATGATTCATGATTGAATTCATGATTCATTTCATGATTCATGATTCATGATTCGATTCATGATTCATGATTCAATTCATGATTCATGATTCAATTCATGATTCATGATTCATGATTCAATTCTTTAATCATGATTCATGATTCGATTCATAATTCATGATTCATGATTCGATTCATTATTCATGATTCATGATTCGATTCATGATTCAATTCATGATTCGATTCATGATTCAATTCATGATTCATGATTCGATTCATAATTCATGATTCATGATTTGATTCATGATTCATGATTCATGATTCGATTCATGATTCATGATTCAATTCATGATTCATGATTCAATTCTTTAATCATGATTCATGATTCAGTATTCATGATTCATGATTCATGATTCAATTCATGATTCATGAATCATGATTCAATTCATGATTCATGTTTCAATTTATGATTCAAATCATGATTCATGTTTTAATTTATGATTCAATTCATGATTCAATTTATGATTCATGATTCATGATTCAATTCATGATTCATTATTCAATTAATGAATCATGATTCAAGATTCGATTCATGATTCATGATTTAATTCATGATTCATGATTCATGATTCATGATTCGAGTCATGATTCATGATTCATGATTCAATTCATGATTCATGATTCATGATTCAATTCATGATTCATGTTTTCATTCATGAATCATGACTCATGATTCAATTCATGATTCATGATTCGATTCATGATTTATTATTAATGATTCATGATTCAATTCATGATTCATGATTCAAATTATGATTCATGATTCAATTCATGATTCGATTCATGATTCATGATTCAATTCATGATTCACTTCATGATTCATGATTCAATTCATGATTCATGATTCAATTCATGATTCATGATTCATTACATGATTTATGATTCAATTCATGATTCATTTCATGATTCATGATTCAATTCATGATTCATGATTCAATTCATGATTCATGATTCATTACATGATTCATTTCATGATTCATGTTTGAATTTATGATTCAATTCATGATTCATTTCATGATTCATGATTCAATTCATGATTCATGATTCAATTCATGATTTATTTCATGATTCTTGATTTATGATTCAATTCATAATTCAATTCATGATTCATGATTCAATTCATGATTCATTATTCATGATTCATGATTCATGATTCAATTTGTGATTCATGATTCAATTCATGATTCATGATTCATTTCATGATTCATTTCACGATTTATGATTTAATTCTTGATTCAATTCATGATTCATGATTTTTTTCATGATTTATTTCATGATTCATTATTGATGATTCAATTCATGATTCAGATCATGATTCATTTTATGATTCATAATTCATGATTCATTTCATGATTCAATTCATGATTCATGATCCATGATTCAATTCATGATTCATGAATCATGATTCAATTAATGATTCAAGATTCGATTCATGATTTATGATTCAAATCATGATTCATGATTCAATTCATGATTAAATTGATGATTCGATTTATGATTCATGATTCATGATTCATGATTTAATTCATGATTCGATTTATGATTCATGATTCATGATTCATGATTCGATTCATGATTCATGATTCATGATTCATGATTCAATTCATGATTCATGATTCATGATTCATGATTCAATTCATGATTCATGATTCATGATTCAATTCATGATTCATGAATCATGATTCGATTCATGATTCATAATTCAATTCATGATTCAATTCATGATTCAATTCATGATTCAATTCATGATTCACTTTATGATTCATTATTCATGATTCATTTCATGATTCATGATTCATTATTCAATTAATGATTCATGATTCAAGATTCGATTCATGATTCATGATTCAATTCATGATTCATGATTTAATTCATGATTCGATTCATGATTCATGATTCGATTCATGATTTATTATTCATGATTCATGATTCAATTCATGATTCATGATTCAAATTGTGATTCATGATTCATGATTCAATTCATGATTCGATTCATGATTCATGATTCGATTCATGATTCATGATTCATGATTCAATTCATGATTCACTTCATGATTCATGATTGAATTCATGATTCATGATTGAATTCATGATTCATGATTCATTTCATGATTCATGATTCATGATTCGATTCATGATTCATGAATTAATTCATGATTCATGATTCATGATTCAATTCTTTAATCATGATTCATGATTCAGTATTCAATTCATGATTCATGATTCGATTCATGATTCATGATTCATGATTCGATTCATGATTCAATTCATGATTCATGATTCGATTCATAATTCATGATTCATGATTCGATTCATGATTCATGATTCATGATTCGATTCATGATTCATGATTCATGATTCGATTCATGATTCATGATTCAATTCATGATTCATGATTCAATTCATGATTCATGATTCATGATTCAATTCTTTAATCATGATTCATGATTCAGTATTCAATTCATGATTCATGATTCGATTCATGATTCATGATTCATGATTCGATTCATGATTTAATTCATGATTCCTGATTCAATTCATGATTCATGATTCATGATTCCTGATTCAATTCATGATTCATGATTCCTTATTCAATTCATGATTCATGATTCAATTCATGATTCATGAATCATGAATCGATTCATGATTCATGTTTCAATTCATGATTCATTTCTTGATTCAATTCATAATTCAATTCATGATTCATGATTCAATTCATGATTCATGATGCATGATTCATGTTTGAATTCATGATTCAATTCATGATTCATGATTCAATTCATGATTCATGAATCATGAATCGATTCATGATTCATGTTTCAATTCATGATTCATTTCTTGATTCAATTCATAATTCAATTCATGATTCATGATTCAATTCATGATTCATGATGCATGATTCATGTTTGAATTCATGATTCAATTCATGATTCATGATTCATTTCATGATTCATTTCACGATTTATGATTTAATTCTTGATTCAATTCATGATTCATGAATTATTTCATGATTCATTTCATGATTCATGATTGATGATTCAATTCATGATTCAGATCATGATTCATTTTATGATTCATAATTCATGATTCAATTCATGATTCAATTCATGACTCATGATTCATGATTCAATTCATGATTCATGATTCATGATTCAATTAATGATTCAAGATTCGATTCATGATTTATGATTCAAATCATGATTCATGATTCATGATTCAAATCATGATTCGATTTATGATTCATGATTCATGATTCAATTCATGATTCGATTTATGATTCATGATTCATGATTCATGATTCGATTCATGATTCATGATTCATGATTCATGATTCATGATTCATGATTCGATTCATGATTCATGATTCATGATTCATGATTCAATTCATGATTCATGATTCATGATTCAATTCATGATTCATGAATCATGATTCGATTCATGATTCATGATTCAATTCATGATTCATGATTCATGATTTAATTCATGATTCGATTCATGATTTATGATTCATGATTCGATTCATGATTCATGATTCATGATTCAATTCATGATTCATGATTTATGATTCATTTCATGAATCATGATTCATGATTCAATTCATGACTCATGATTCAATTCATGATTCATGATTCATTTCATGATTCATTTCATGATTTATGATTCATTTCATGAATCATGATTCATGATTCAATTCATGACTCATGATTCAATTCATGATTCATGATTCATTTCATGATTCATTTCATGATTTATGATTCAATTCATGATTCATGATTCATGATTCCATTCATGATTCATGATTCATTTTATGATTCATGATTTAATTCATGTTTTGTCATTCATGATTCGATTCATAATTCATGATTCATAATTCAATTCATGATTCATGATTCATGATTCAATTCGTGATTCATGATTCAATTCATGATTAATGATTCATTTCATGATTCATTTCACGATTTATGATTCAATTCTTGATTCAATTCAAGATTCATGATTTATTTCATTATTCATTTCATGATTCATGATTGATTCAATTCATGATTCAGATCATGATTAATTTTATGATTCATGATTCATGATTCAATTCATGATTCATGATTCAATTAATGATTCATGATTCAAGATTCGATTCATGATTCATGATTCAATTCATGATTCTTGATTCATGATTCAATTCATGATTCGATTTATGATTCATGATTCGATTCATGATTCATGATTCATGATTTATGATTCGATTCATGATTTATGATTCATGATTCAATTCATGATTCATGATTCATAATTCAATTTATGATTCATGAATCATGATTCAATTCATGATTCATGTTATAATTCATGATTCAATTCATGATTCAATTTATGATTCATGATTCATGATTCAATTCATGATTCATTATTCAATTAATGATTCATGATTCAAGATTCGATTCATGATTCATGATTCATGATTCATGATTTAATTCATGATTTATGATTCATTTCATGAATCATGATTCATGATTCAATTCATGATTCATGATTCAAATTATGATTCATGATTCATGATTCAATTCATGATTCGATTCATGATTCATGATTCGATTCATGATTCATGATTCATGACATGATTCACTTCATGATTCATGATTCAATTCATGATTCATGATTGAATTCATGATTCATGATTCATTTCATGATTCATGATTCGATTCATGATTCATGATTCAATTCATGATTCATGATTCAATTCATGATTCATGATTCAATTCTTTAATCATGATTCATGATTCAGTATTCAATTCATGATTCATGATTCGATTCATGATTCATGATTCATGATTCAAATCATGATTCTATTCATGATTCATGATTCGATTCATAATTCATGATTCATGATTCGATTCATGATTCAAGATTCATGATTCGATTCATGATTCATGATTCAATTCATGATTCATGATTCAATTCATGATTCATGATTCAATTCTTTAATCATGATTCATGATTCAGTATTCAATTCATGATTCATGATTCATGATTCAATTCATGATTCATGAATCATGATTCAATTCATGATTCATGTTTCAATTCATGATTCAATTCATAATTCAATTTATGATTCATTATTCATGATTCAATTCATGAATTATTATTCAATTAATCATTCATGATTCAATATTCGATTCATGATTCATGATTCATGTTTCAATTGATGATTCAATTCATGATTCAATTCATGATTCATTTCATGAATCATGACTCATGATTCAATTCATGATTCATGATTCGATTCATGATTTATTATTAATGATTCATGATTCAATTCATGATTCATGATTCAAATTATGATTCATGATTTAATTCATGATTCGATTCATGATTCATGATTCAATTCATGATTCACTTCATTAATGCATGATTCAATTCATGATTCATGATTCATTTCATGATTCATGATTCATTTCATGATTCATTTCACGATTTATGATTTAATTCTTGATTCAATTCATGATTCATGATTTATTTCATGATTTATTTCATGATTCATTATTGATGATTCAATTCATGATTCAGATCATGATTCATTTTATGATTCATAATTCATGATTCATTTCATGATTCAATTCATGATTCATGATCCATGATTCAATTCATGATTCAATTAATGATTCAATTGATGATTCGATTTATGATTCATGATTCATGATTCATGATTTAATTCATGATTCGATTTATGATTCATGATTCATGATTCATGATTCGATTCATGATTCATGATTCATGATTCATGATTCGATTCATGATTCATGATTCATGATTCAATTCATGATTCATGATTCATGATTCAATTCATGATTCATGAATCATGATTTGATTCATGATTCATAATTCAATTCATGATTCAATTCATGATTCAATTCATGATTCAATTCATGATTCAATTCATGATTCAATTCATGATTCATTATTCATGATTCATTTCATGATTCATGATTCATTATTCAATTAATGATTCATGATTCAAGATTCGATTCATGATTCATGATTCAATTCATGATTCATGATTTAATTCATGATTCGATTCATGATCCATGATTCGATTCATGATTCATGATTCAATTCATGATTCATGATTTATGGTTCATTTCATGAATCATGATTCATGATTCAATTCTTGATTCATGATTCGATTCATGATTTATTATTCATGATTCATGATTTAATTCATGATTCATGATTCAAATTATGATTCATGATTCATGATTCAATTCATGATTCACTTCATGATTCATGATTCAATTCATGATTCATTTCATAATTCATGATTCATGATTCATTTCATAATTCATGATTAATGATTGAATTCATGATTCATGATTCATTTCATGATTCATTTCATGATTCATGATTCATGATTCAATTCATGATTCATGATTCAATTCATGATTCATGATTCAATTCATGATTCATGATTCAATTCTTTAATCATGATTCATGATTCAGTATTCAATTCATGATTTATGATTCGATTCATGATTCATGATTCATGATTCAAATCATGATTCTATTCATGATTCATGATTCGATTCATGATTCATGATTCATGATTCAATTCATGATTCATGATTCAATTCATGATTCATGATTCAATTCTTTAATCATGATTCATGATTCAGTATTCAATTCATGATTCATGATTCATGATTCAATTCATGATTCATGAATCATGATTCAATTCATGATTCATGTTTCAATTCATGATTCAATTCATGATTCAATTTATGATTCATTATTCATGATTCAATTCATGAATTATTATTCAATTAATCATTCATGATTCAAGATTCGATTCATGATTCATGATTCATGTTTCAATTGATGATTCAATTCATGATTCAATTCATGATTCATTTCATGAATCATGACTCATGATTCAATTCATGATTCATGATTCGATTCATGATTTATTATTAATGATTCATGATTCAATTCATGATTCATGATTCAAATTATGATTCATGATTTAATTCATGATTCGATTCATGATTCATGATTCAATTCATGATTCACTTCATGATTCATGATTCAATTCATGATTCATGATTCAATTCATGATTCATGATTCAATTCATGATTCATGATTCATTACATGATTCATTTCATGATTCATGTTTGAATTCATGATTCAATTCATGATTCATGATTCAATTCATGATTTATTTCATGATTCTTGAT